>SZWC01001798.1:88229-98264 GCA_023375785.1 Penium margaritaceum | reverse complement strand
TACCGCAGGTTCATCCTTGGCTACGCGGGAGTGTCAGCGCCACTCTCCAATCTCACTCGCAAGGATCGCGAGTGGAGTTGGGGAGTTAGCGAACAAGAAGCCTTTGAGAATCTCAAATGGGCTCTGACCTCCGCGCCGGCCTTGCACTTGGCCGACAGCGGCCGTGAGTTTGAAATGGCGACGGATGCATCGGACCTGGCCATTGGTGGAATCCTTTTGCAGGACTTTGGCAACGGGTCGCAGCCGGTCGCCTACTACTCGCGCAAGTTGCGCGGGGCGGAGCTGAACTACGCCACCCATGACAATGAGATGCTCGCCGTGGTCGCAGCCTTCAAGAACTGGCAGTGCTACCTTGAGGCGCGGAAGTGCACAGTCTACACCGACCACCACGCGTTGAAGTACTTCAAGACGCAGCCGAACCTGAGTCGGCGGCAAGCGCGTTGGGTGGAGTACCTCGAGTCGCACTTCGACTACGAGATCGTGTACCGGCCGGGTCGCATCAACCCAGCCGACGCACTCTCACGGCGACCGGACCTGATGATGCGGGTCGTGTCTCTCACCATCCACGAGGATGCCTTCCTTGTGAAGCTCTTCACGGAGGGATACGAGGCGCATGGGGAGTACGACGCTCGGAGATTTTTCTTCGAGGCACCGTATTGGCGACGGCGCGGCACGCAACAGGTGGTGGTTCCCGTGGTGCCCGCACTTCGGCAGCTGATTTTGGAGGAGTGCCATGACAGTGGCCTGAGCGGTCACTTCTCCGTCGACAAGACATTGAAGACGGTGGCTCGCTTCTTTTGGTGGCCCACCATGTCGTCGGAGGTGGCTGAATTCTGCCGGAGTTGTGTCGTGTGCCAACGCCACAAGGCGAGGAGGACAAAGACCCCGGGTCTCCTCCAACCCTTGCCCATCCCTGAGCAGCCGTGGCAGGACATCTCCATGGATTTCATCACGGGTTTGCCCACGACAGCGGCAGGCCACAATGCGGTGTTGGTGGTGGTGGATCGCTTCAGCAAGATGTCGCACTTCATTGCGACGCGTGATACGGTGAGCGCAGAAGGCACGGCTCGGATGTTCCTCGAGCACGTGGTGCGTCTTCGTGGCGTGCCGCGGTCCATTGTGAGCGACCGAGACCCGCGCTTCACGAGTANACCATGTCGTCGGAGGTGGCTGAATTCTGCCGGAGTTGTGACGTGTGCCAACGCCACAAGGCGAGGAGGACAAAGACCCCGGGTCTCCTCCAACCCTTGCCCATCCCCGAGCAGCCGTGGCAGGACATCTCCATGGATTTCATCACGGGTTTGCCCACGACAGCGGCAGGCCACAATGCGGTGTTGGTGGTGGTGGATCGCTTCAGCAAGATGTCGCACTTCATTGCGACGCGTGATACGGTGAGCGCGGAAGGCACGGCTCGGCTGTTCCTCGAGCACGTGGTGCGTCTTCATGGCGTGCCGCGGTCCATTGTGAGCGACCGTGACCCGCGTTTCACAAGCAAGTTCTGGCGAGAACTCATGGAGCGGTACGGCAGCAAGGTGCAGCTGTCGACCAGTTTTCATCCCCAAACTGACGGGCAAACGGAGCGGACGAACCAGACGCTGGAGCAGCTCCTCCGTACAGTGGGTGATCCGGACGAGACGGCGTGGGACCAGCGATTGCCGGTCGCTGAATTGGCGTATAACTCTGCCACGTCCGCCTCCACCGGCAAGGCGCCATTTGAGGTGGTGAACGGGACGGTGCCCGCCACGCCCCTCAGTTTGCACGTCGCAAGCAACCTGCCCGCGGTGGATTCTACCGCACGTGACTTCCAGCAGATTTGGGCGGCGACGCGGCATGCATTGAAGAAGGCGCAAGAGCAGCAGAAAGTGCAAGCGGACCGCCGACGCGTGGAAGCAACGCTCAAGGTCGGTGATCGCGTGCTTCTCAACAGCGCGCATGTCAAGCTTCGCGGGGTCCGATCGGACAAGTTGAAACCCCGGTGGCTTGGTCCGTTCGAGGTGCTCGAAATGAGGACACCCGTGGTGGTACGGTTGGCTCTTCCACCTTCCATGCCTGTCCATGATGTGTTCCACATCTCCAAGCTCAAGCTCTACCATGATCCGGCCGAGCATTTCCCTGGCCGCAGTTCTGAACCTCCCCCTCCGGTGGTGATCGAGGGCGAGCAAGAGTTCGAGGTGGAGGCTATCCTTGACCACCGTCGTCGTGGTCGTGGATGGGAGTACCTGGTCAAATGGAAGGGCTATGATGCGGCCCACAACTCATGGGAGCCTGCCCGCAACTTCAACGTTGGCGGGATCAATGCTATCCTCCGGGAGTATCAAGTGCGAACCGGGACGGCTCGCTCCTAAAGGGCGGGGGTAGTGTAAGCCGGACAGTGCCAACGGCACTGATCACGGCTTGTGGATTCCTTGAATGTCCAAGATGACTGTGGATTTGGAATCTACAGGAAAAACCGTGCAAGATCGACCCAAGAACGGGGTCGATCCATCAAGAATTGAGGAAGATACGCCCGGCCAAAGGTTGGACCGGCCGAGGGGAAAAAGGTGACGGGAAATCATCCCCAAAGATAAGGCTCGACCCTCGGAAGACCCAACCAAGCCGAAGCGCACCTTGGGGCCCAGATAGTCAATGAGTCAAGGATCATTGAGGGCCAAGGGCACTTCGGAATGGCGCCCCGACGTGTTATTACCAGCAAGGGCGCTTCGGGCGGCCGTCACCGCCGCTAGTGGTGCTGCCAGCGGTAGATTACCGTGGTTCACGGAAACAGCCATATCTCGGCCGTTCCCCCACGGAACGATGCGATTCTTGGTGCGTTGGAAAGCTGGGAAGATGAGCTACGTGATGCTAAGGCAATAACGCTCATCCCAGGCCTGCACGGGGCCGCACACGGCTCGGCGACCTCGGGTCGCCTAGGATGTGTCATCATGTACATATAGTCTTGTATGTTGACACTTGAATAACAAGTACAGTTTACTCCCACTGTGCCACACGTGTTCCCGTGCTCCCCCAAGACGATCCTACGCTTCCGCAACACCGGGTTGGTGTGCACCGGCCTCCCCTTGGTCGCCGTTGCCACCGGTTGGTGTCTCCACCATCCGGTTGAGGCTAGCACACCGAGCCCGGTTCACAAGCCCGGTCATTGTACCACCAAACAAGGAACTACGAAGAAGGTTATGGAAGGAATGCCACGTCACTTGCCTACATGGACACCTTGGTGAGGACAAGATGCTCAAGAAGCTGGCGCGGTAAAACTAGTGGGTTCAGATGTAGAACAATATGGCCATCTCCTGCAAAGAGTGTGACACATGTCAACGACAAGAATCGACGATGCCACCAAGGCTACTCCAACCACTCCATGTTCCTATGGAGCCATGGTTCGACTTTAGCATGGACTTCGTGACAGGATTACCTATCACAAGCAAAGGTTACGAGGCCATCCTCATGGTGGTGGAAAGATTTTTGGGATGGAGTGCAATAAACATCGCACGTCATCCTCACGACGACCTCCATCATGACATAAGGAAGAACACAATTGTTCTTAAACTAGATCATACGGTTGCACGTCGTGCTACATACCATCATCAGTGGCAGGGACGGTCCCTTCACTAGCTTTTTATGCAGAAAATTGACGATGCATCATGGCAGTCAGATGAAGCTATCAGCAACGTTCCATCATCAAACTGACAGGTAAACCTAGTGGACAACACAGACGGTCAAACATCTTCTATGCACTTTATGCGAGCTGCACAACACCAATTGGGCGACCAAAACACCGACAGTCGAACTCACATCCAAATCCGCCACTTCCACCGCAATGTGTAAGATTTTGTTTGAAGTGGTCTACAACAAACATCCAGCCACATCGGCAAGACAACAGAGCCAGATCAACATTCTTGCGTTTGAGATCCATAAGAGGGACTTCTCCAGCGTTTGTGAGGAAACACAAGCAGCCATGAAGCAACCGGCCAACCGAGATCACAGCGAGGACATATTCAGCGCTGGCGATTACATTCTACTCAGCTCCGTGAACATCAAGCTTTGAGGACTGGAATTTAAGGAGCTGAAACATTGGTGGTTGGGACCGTTTGAGATCGAGTGAATGCAAACCCCTGTCATCGCTCTTCTTTGCCTGTCGGAAGATATCGTGATTTACCATGTCTTCCACATCACCAAGCTCAAGAACTACCAGGACTTCAGCACAAACTTTTGCATGAGAGATGTCCCACCTTCACCTCTTATCCAAGTGGACAAGGATATGTCGTATGTGATTGACGACGTCCTCGGACATCGACACGGTGACAAAACAAGGGATTATCTAGCCAAATGGTATGGATACGACACAGCGCACAACAACTGGGAATTTACGACAACCTCGGGGATGTTGATCATCTGACTAACGGATTCTATACTCGCCAACGGCCTACATCTGCTTACATACCAAGATTTCATGGCTAAAAGGGGGAGGGGGAGGGGGTTAGGGTATGACGAAGTGTTACGTCCTTGATGCACATGAATCCCTGAACTACGGGAGTGGCCATTTTTTTCATTCACTTGTGGCCCACCGTGCGTCAACCTTAGGATGTTTACACCGAGAAGCCAAGGCATTTTGGCCAGCTGCAGCAGCCTGACCTCCAGTGTTCTGTTCCGGAAGGTTGTGGCCACTTCAACGACCTTCCGAAATGGTCAAAAGAAGTTTCACAGAATTTATTGATGTTTCGATGCTATTTGGTCGACTTCTCAATGGGGCTGGACTTTTGTAAATCCGTGCCTCGATATTCTTGAAGCCCCCCAACCTTTTGGCGAAGCTTGTCAAATCAGCCACTCATGATGCGAACTTGTACGCGTCGCTTGGCATGATCGACAAGAGCTGAAAATATTCCTTGTTATGATTCTCGTCATTATTACGTACCAGACGTACACGTGTCCCTAATCTTCTCGAGTGGGAATTTCTGTTTTTACACAAACAGCCCATCCCGTCGCAAGGACTACGATATTCATTCCAATGGCCGAAGGAAAACTGGCCAACTGCCCCACCCCCAGTGGATATTCCCGAACCTTCTAACAGCTTCGACCATTCTCGCAAACCTACGAACAGAAGTATCACAACCTTTTCGTCGACTTCTTGACAACTCTCGACAAATCCAGATTTATAATGATGCATCGTGCATCTCCACCGTCGATTCTCGAAGACCCCCGACTTCTCGGCGGACCTTCTCGAATCCGACCACTCACGACGCGACTCTGCACGAGTCGCTCGACACCCGGCCCAACGACCCTGACTATGCTTCATTTGTAACTCGTCACTTGTATACATATATATATATGTGTGTGTGTGTGTGTGTGTGTGTGTGTGTGTGTGTGTGTGTGTGTGTGTGTGTGTGTGTGTGTGTGCTCGACCATTTCGACACTTGCTACAAAAGTACACTTACCGCTAATCATAATTTTCTCAAGTACTAAATCGTGTTTTGCCTCGCAACTTCTACCTGTTCACCATCTACGCTCCGTTTGTCGTAGCACTTGGTATCAGAGCACAGTGGTGCTGGAGAGGCATCTGACTACGTCACCCATCCGGAGGACTACCTCGCACAAGTCTTCAGCGCATCGGAAGAAAACTGACCTCAAGGCCGCACTTTTGCGTGGCACAGCGTTAAGTTGGTGGTCTGATTTAAAGACCATCCAATGGCAGCACGAGACTCGAAGAGCATCAACGGCTCACGGCGCCCTTCTCATATCACCGACCGCAGGCGTTCCACACTTGGAGCAGATCAACCCACAGTGGCAAGACACGTTGACACCACCAACCAACTGGAACAAGTTCTCGCACGCGATGCTCGCACGCTTGAGATGACTAAACGGAAATTCTGATGCACGGTGCAAACTTCAACGTCTACATCAGTAGTCCAGCATTGTGGAGTACACGCGGAGATTCCGCAAGATCATCACTGAAGCAGACATCGCCCCCGAAAAACTCTGCTTTTACTACAACAACGGCCTCAAGCAAGATATCCAGCGATCGATCACCATCTTCGGCATCCAAAACAACTTGCGGGGATGATTGAAGTAGCAGAAAGGATCGGTAGTGCCGACTACAATGATTGGATCCAGGAATCCTACGGCTGGCAACCTCCCTAACCACAATTATCGTGGAAATGGAAAGAACTAGTCAACGGACTTCTCAACTCAAATGGAAGTAAACGCCATCGACCAGAGGGAGATATGCAAACCTGCTACAACTGCAGAAAGGTAAGGCACATTACGTGAAACATTCAGAGTAAGCAGCAGGCCAAAAAGGGGGGGAAGTCGCAGACAGATGAGTCAAGAAATGGCAAAGGACAAGAGAAAAAGGCGTAACTCTTGTCCATGAGGAGCGACCTGTGCCAAACAATCACCCATCTGAATGACCCGCATCGTCACAGAGGGTTTCAAGATTGCAAAGTTTGACGAGGGGTATGAGGACGACCAACCGGCGATACTGCTAAATGTTCAACCTTGAGGATGCAGAAGTCGCAGAACGGTACTGGCACTATTGGATGGAGGAGCGTCACATAGCTTTGTGAGCAATGACATGGTTTGCAAGCTGGGTTTGTAGACTGAACCAGGGGTGTTTGAAGGAAAACCCGTTGACGGGAGACTACAGATACGGAGACTCCAAGAACCACTACAACTACAAGTGGGAGATCTTTGGGATGTAGCGGTTTGGAGGACTTGTCCAATGAGCCATCACAAAATAATCCGCGAACGAGATTTCCTGTACCGGGACAATCTGCAAGTCGACTGGAACAGTGGCGACGTCTACGTGGAGATTGACGGCGCCAAACGACAACTTCCACGTGCGGGACGGGAGTCGACAGTTGAAGCAGCAAAAGAAGTCGCAGAAGCCGAAAAGCGACAACCAGTGCAGCCGATACCGCTCAACGTGGCCAAGCACTGTATAGGAGAGGAGCTCGTGTGTGGCTTGTACATCTCAAGCCAATGGGAGAAGCAGATGTGGCAACAGATGACTCATCATCGGCCTTATCAGCCTCAATGGCCTGGACATGATTCAAAATGGTACTAGAAGAGTTCCCACCACTCATCAAGGAATTTGCAAACGTCTTCCTTGACGAACTCCCGAAAACTTTACCTCCGCAGCGAGACATCGACCATCGCATCTAACTGAAGCCAGGCAACAGACCTACCATCCGAGGGGCCTATCGGATGAGCGATCACGAGCTGGCCGAGCTGAAAAAGCAGCTGGACGAGATGCTCAGTTAGGGGTTCATCCACCCTTCCACGTCACCATACGCTGCACTAGTACTATTTGTGAAAGAGAAAACCGGTGAGATGTGGATGTGTATGGATTATTGAGCATTGAACAACGCTACCATCAAGAACCTCTACCCTCTCCCTTGAGCGGACAAACTTTTTGACCAACTCCGAGGAGCCCAAATTTTCAGCAAAATCAACATACGCAGCAGATATCACCTGCTACGCGTGGCAGCCGCCGACATCGAGAAGATAGCATTCTGAACTCGCTACGGGCACTTCGAGCTCTTGGTTATGCATTTTGGACACACAAATGCCCCAGCGACGTTCATGACGGCAATGAACAACATTTTCCGTCCGTACCTCCACAATTTTGTCGTGGTGTGCCTTCACGACATTCTGGTGTACAATCGCACTCCGAAGGAGCACGATGGAAATCTCCATAAAGTTCTTGAAGTTTGAAAAAGAGAGAAGTTTATCGGAAAACTCTTAAAATGCGACTTCGGTCGTCGTTGGATCGAGTTTTTGGGTCACGTCATCAACGGTGGACAGATCACCATGGATCGGAAAAACGTGGCATCAGTCGCTAATTGGCCGACGCCGACCAATGTTCGATAGATTCAAGTTTTTGTCTGATTGTGCAATTACTACCGGCGATTCATGAGGGACTACGCACAAGTGTCAGTGCCTCTTTCCGACCTCACTCGAAAAGAAAACGAGTGGCAGTGGGGAGACAGCAAACAAGAAGCTTTCACCGCTTTGCGAAACACTCTGACCTCGGTGCCAGCCCTATGATTGGCCGATGTGACGATTGACTATGTCATGTCTGCGGCTGCATCAGACTCAGCCATTGGTGCAATTCTTTTGCAAGATCACACCAACGGCAAATAACGGCGAACAACCGATAAAACTCGAGTTGAAGTGGTGTATGGCAAACTTCCTGCCACACCTACCGGAGTACGAAGTTGTTGTAATATCCTAGCAGTCAACGTTCAAGGACGAAACTTCACCACCGTCTAGGAGGAAACACGGCGGACTCTCGCGAAGACACAAGCAATGATGAAGCGAGCAGCTGACTAACATTGTAGTGACGACATCTTCGCCGCTGACGATCGAGTCCTCCTCAGCTCAGCGAACATCAAGCTTTGAGGATCCGACTGTTTGAAGCTCAACCCTTCATGGTTAGAACCGTTTGAGATCGAGCGCATGCAAACCCTTGTGGTTGTGCGATTCAAAATTCCCGACACTATGTAAGTTCATTCAGTGTTCCATGTCAGCAAACTCAAGCACTACCGAGACCACAGAGAGAACTTCCCTAGCGGAGATGTTCCTCCTCCTCTTCCTGTTCAAGTGAACGAAGACACAGAGTACGTCATTGAGGACATCCTCAGCCATCGACGACAAGGTAAAACAACATAAAATGTTGTCAAGTGGCATGGCTACGACGCCGCAAGTAACAGCTAGGAGCCCTACAACAACCTCCGAGACGTTGATCATCTCATTGACAACTATTACTGCCGTCTCCGGGCCATAACTACACGCGCGCCGGGATGTCGCGGCTAAAAGGGGGGGAAGGTACCACGCGTACACGAGTCCATAATCTTCTCGAGTGGGCATGTCTATTATTACACAAACAGCCCATTGTGTCGCAAAGAATGCGAAATTCACTCTGACAGCCGAGGGCAAACTCGCCAACTGCCCCGCTCCCAGTGGATATTCGTGAACCATCTGACTGCTTCGACCATTCTCGCGAACTTACGAACATAAGTGTCGCGACTTTTCGGTCGACTTCTCGGCGAATTTCGACGAATCCAACTTTACAAAGATACATTGTGCATCTCCACCGTCGATTCTCGAAGACCCCCGACTTCTCGGCGGACCTTCTCAAATTGGACCACTCACGACGTGATGCACGCGTTGCTCGATATCCGACCCAACGACCCCGAATATGCTTCATTCGTAATTCGTCACTTCTATATATATGTTTGACCATTCCAACACTTGTTTCCGAAGTATAGTGACTGTTAATTATAACTTGCTCAAGTGTCCTAAATTTTAAATAGTGTTTTGTCTCGCAACTTCTACGTGTTCACCATCCACGCTCCGTTCCGCATAACAATCATTGTTTCTATGTGCTTGACATTTTCGAAAGTAGTCATTGAAGTACAATTACCACTTAATGGAAATCATTTATCTTTCCCCATTCCTTCGATCATCTACTTTTATGCACCTAATCCTCATGAGGTACCCATGTTCTGCTCAGGAACATGGCTAGTCTGGAAGATGCTCTGAAGCATTTATTAGCCCCACCAAATAGGAGTAGTTTACAATAAGGGCATAATACCCATAATACTCGTAAATGGAGGGGTTAAGGAACGCCCTACCCTGCGACTTAAAGAATAAGTCTGCCTTACCCACTCGCTTCACCATGCTCGATCAGCGGCATGCGCCGCTGATCGAGCATCGCGAGGTGGGGCATGTCAACCCCCCTCGCGATTCTCGCTCCCATGCGAGAATCACGATCTAGCGAAAACGCCCGTCTTCGAGTTCGAGCGGAGACACTTTATTTTTTTATTTTTTTCACTCTCAAACTGTAAAGATTTCCCATTCAAATCATAGTCAGACCCTACCCCGAATTACATTCGGGGTTTAGGGTTTTATTTTTGCACGGGCTCCTGCTGGGCCCCGCGGTAGCGGGGCCCAGCAGGTTCCCTTTCAGCGCATGGGGAGTCTCGGACCCCCCATGCGAACCATAGGCAACCCCCCCCCCCCCCCCCCCCCCCCCCCCCCCCC
>SZWC01001798.1:66924-82072 GCA_023375785.1 Penium margaritaceum | reverse complement strand
AGAGAGAGAGAGAGAGAGAGAGAGAGAGAGGGAGGGAGGGTAGTGCCGACGTGCTGTTGCTAGAGATCACGGAGATCTTGGCAAGCGCGAACAAGCAATAGGTGAAGGAGGAAGAGAATTTTAGGAGGTAGGAGTCAGGTTTGCGTGGGCTGTTGAACCATAGGAGAACATGTGGGACGTATTCAGGTTGATGTTTGAGGGAATGATCATTCACCTTATATCCTAACTAAGATTGGTCAACAGTGTTGGCGGGAGTTATCGCCGTCAAACTTTAGGGGAAGGCTCGGATCTGTCATCTGCAGAACGGTTTTTGACGTTTCATGAGCGAGTGGTTGGATTGTGCACCAAACTGGGAGCCTTACTTATTCAGGAGATTCATGAGTGATATCTTCAGAGTCTTGTAATTTCCAACACTCTCCCAGGATCCAAAACAATCTCAAGCACTGGCCTTCCGCCCAGCACCACAAGGAAAGCTGTCAGCCTCATTGATACGGCTGCGATGATTGTTGGTTCTAGTGCAGTTGCTGTTGGAGCTGCAGATGGTGTTGTTGCCATTGCCATGGATGTTCC
The DNA here is from genome assembly GCA_023375785.1 of Penium margaritaceum. Taxonomy (NCBI): domain Eukaryota; kingdom Viridiplantae; phylum Streptophyta; class Zygnematophyceae; order Desmidiales; family Peniaceae; genus Penium; species Penium margaritaceum. The sequence goes on along the minus strand of SZWC01001798.1, from coordinate 81,502 downwards.
ATTTGCCACTGAAATTGTTTCTTTCTGCTGCTGCTATTACTTTTACTGCTGTTATCGTTCCTATAGTTGTTGCTGCTATTGGTGTCATGATTGGTGCTACTGCTTTCATCACTGCTGCTGCTGTCATTCTCATGTTCTTCATTGTTGAGAAATACTCCAACCGTTTACCATTCTAACAGTGCAGGTAGTTCAGCAGAGGACCATGGGAGTACAGGGCAGAGGCAGATTTGCAGGAGGGAGCATCACATGATGCTGGTGTAGACAGGATATTTGAGGAGATATAGGACATGCTGAATCTTAGTAAAGCCCTTCATGACTAGGTGAGGTAAGAATTTGACTAGGATCCTCATAAAGGGGTAGATAGTGGAGTGCGTAAGTGATGGGGACTCCTTAAACTTACGAGTACAAATAAGATGGAGATGGTGGATCCCTAGGAGATGAAGTTGATAGATCCCTCAGGGCAACACCGTACTGGCAGAAAATTCAAATCTTGATGATAAAAAATATAACAAAACAAGACTTCTTACATCTAACCTTGGATTCTGAGGACACTAGAAAGTTACACACCATGCATTGCTGGACCACCTGTTGTTTCTTATGTGCCCTTCTCCTCCACCCTCAGTGTAAGCCGGAAAGTACCAATGGCACTGATTACAGCTTGATTCTTCCCTGACAACCTGAATGTGAATTTGGAATCTAAAGGAAAAACTGTGCGAGATCAGCCCAAGAACAGGGTCGATTCATCTAAAATTGAAGAAGTTACGCCCGGCCAAAGGTTTGACCGGATGAGGAGAAAATGGTGACAGGAAATCGTCCCCAAGGACCAGGGCTCAACCCTCCGAAGACCCAACAAGGCCGAAGCGCGCCTTGAGGCCCAGATAGTCAATGATTCAAGGATCATTGAGGTCCAGGGGCGCTTTGGAATGGTAACCCGATGTGTTGTTACCAGAAAGGGAGCTTCGGGCGGCCGTCACTGCCGCTAGTGGTGCTACCAGAGCAGATTGTCGTGGTTCACGGAAACGGCCATGTCTCGGCCATTTCTCCACGGAATGATGAGATTCTCAGTGAGTTGGAAAGCTGGAAAGATGAGCTACGTGATGCTAAGGTAATCACGTGCATCCTTGGCCCATACAAAGCCGTGAATGGCTCGGTGACCTCGGGTCGGCTAGGATGTGTCATCATGTACACATAGTCTTGTATGCTGACACTTGAATAACAAGTACAGTTTACTCCCACTGTACCACACGTGTTCCCGTGCTCCCCCAAGATGACCCTACACTTCCACAAAGCCGGGAAGGTGTGCACCAGCCTCCCTTGGTCGCCGTTGCCGCCAGTTGGTGCGAACACCATCCGGTGAGGCTAGCACACTACGCCCGGTTCACACTGGGTATCAGAGCCACTCTTCGCTTACGGGCATAACCATCTACATGGCAACCTCTCCTGGTCAGCAAAGACAAGCACGCATCTTGTCTCTTTGGCGGATCCATACCCAAGGCCATCCACGCACTCTGGTGACAAGGCAAAAACTGGAGGATCATTAAGAAAGTTGTACCAGACGCAGAGATGAATTCATCCGGCACATTCCTGATGGCTGCAGAGTAACAGCAGCCGCAGCGTTGTAGAAGTTTCTCGCCAACATGCATGCCATAATGGACCTGTTGGAGAAGCATACCTCAATGAAGAGCTCGCGAAGCGTCCAGTGACAACACCAGTGGCACTTGCCAACGCTAAGGGAACTGCAGTGGGCGTCTCGAGCCCGCCCAAGCCGGAGCCATTTGACCTATCAAGGAAGGATGGGCCAGCTCCACCTGGTTGGATACTCGGACTAGAGCTGGACTTCACCGCTATCGGTGTGGATGCCTCAACGTACAAGGCGCGCTGCGGCTATGTAGTGAGCCTATTGAGAGGGACATCACTGGATTGGTGGGCCGATATGATGCGGTCCAATCCACATGGCAGTGGAGCAACAATGGTCACCGGCATTGCGGCCGCAACCGGACTCTCAACCCCATTGACTCCAACCTGCAACAGTGGCAAACCTACACTGAAGTGGCTGACATTGTGGAAGGAGTTCACGGAGTCGTTCATCAAGCGCTTCACTGTGGACAACGTGAGGAACAACGAGCGTGCCAAGCTCCGTCGGCTTCGCCAAACTGGCGGGTCGCCAACTACACCAACAGGTTTTGTGAGATTGTTGCCAATTGTGGCTTTGACTCCCACAAATTGTGCTTCCACTACAGCGACGACCTCAAGAACGACGCCCACGCTGTGATGGTGATGCACGACCTTAACGACGACCTGCCAGGGATGATCGTAGCAGCAGAACGGTACGACTCGCGTGTCCACCAAGCTCATACCAACAGCCACAACTCTTCCGGTGGTGGTTATGTAAAGCGGGCCGAGAGAGACGACATGCCCATAGAGATTGGAGCGTTGCAACAGCGTAAGTGCTACAACAGTGGCAAGCCTGGCCACATTGCACGTTACTGCTAGCGTCCAAAGAAGGGAGACGGCAAGGGTAAGCGGCAAGGGAAGGGGAAGCAAGCCACAAAGGAAGCAGATAAAGTAACAAAGGAGTCTGGAAATGAGGAGAGCCGGGAGTAGATGGCAATACTCCTGGCTCTTCTCAGCCCGAACCGCTAGTTGACCGCCCACCCAAATGGCTTGCGGCAATTAAGGGGGTTTCCAAGGTCAAGGCATGGGATTTGGGGTATGAGGAGGAGCAGCCTGCACTTCTCTTGGAGGCGCAAGTGAAAGGCGTCAAGGGAAGGTGGGGAGTCTCCTTGATTGTGGCAAGAGCCATATTTTTGTGAAGTTGGGCCTTGCGCTTACGAGAAAGAAGCGGACTGCTAACCAAGTGGACGACAGGATTGAAGTGGGGTACCTGGCTTGTCCCCTCTCCATTCATGCGGGGAAGCTTTGCATAACGCCCGTATACCGGGTGTGCCCGATGAAGGATTACGATGTGATCCTTAGTTGAGACTTCTTCTACAAGTACAACCATGCCGTCAATTGGGAGGCGCACACCATCTCAGTCAAACTCGGAGACAAGGAGTATCCTCTGCCTACGTGGTCTGAAGAAGAGGCTGCAGAGAAGGAGACTTGTGAGGAGGAAGTGCCGCAACAGCCAGTGCCTTGCAAGGAGGAATCGGTGCCATTGATGTTGAATTTAGTGCAGCTCAATCGCACAATTAAGAAAAGGAAGCACATTTTTCTGGCGTTGATGCGAGACGTGGAGGATGATTTCAACAAACAAGCAGATGTGACACCTGCTGTGGCGCATGGGGCGACTCGTGAGTAGCCATAGGCCCAAGGAATGTTTGTCACGGTGTCCGAGGGGCATCGGAAGGTGTGTACAGAGTTCGAGGACGTGTTCCTTGACACCCTCACGGCGGGTCTGCCACCGAAGTGGGACATGGACCATCGCATGGACCTCAAACCTGGAGTGCACCCACCTGTTCGTGCAATGTACCGCATGAGCGGCGCGCAACTGTAGGAGCTCAAGAATCAGATGAGCGAGGTGATGAAGAAGGGCTTCATCTGCCCATCCTCTTCTCCTTACGCTACACCTGTCCTCTTTGTGCAGAAAAAGACAGGGGAGATGCAGATGTGCGTGGAATACCGGGTGTTGAACGAGTTGACCATCAAGAACCAGTACCCCCTTCCACGAGCCGAGGACCTTTTTGACCAGCTTGGTGCGACAGAATTCAAAAAGAAAGATGGACCTCCATTTTGGCTACCACCAGATCCGTATTGTACCAGATGATGGAGAAAAGACAGCCTTTCCCACCCGCTATGGTCACTACGAGTTCCTCGTGATGCCTTTCGGGATTACCAATGCGCCAGCCATCTTCATGGCGGCGATGAACAACATCTTAAGGTCGTACTTGGATGACTTTGTGGTGGTTTACCATGAAGACATCTAGGTGTATAGTAGGACGACAGAGGAGCATGTGAAGCATGCAAAGAAGGTCCTCGAGATTTTGAGGATGGAGAAATGTTTTGCAAAATTCTCCAAGTGTGAGTTTGAGGTAGGTAAAGTTGAATTACTTGGACATGTCATTAGCGATAGATAGATTGCGGTAGACCCGCGCAAAGTGTCGGCCGTGCAAGAGTGGCCGAAGTTGCGTAATGTGCGCAATGTACAAGTGGTCCTTGGTTCTTGCAGCTACTACCACAAGTTTATCTTTGGTGACACGGGAGTGTCAACTCGACTCTCCAATCTCACTTCCATGGATCACAAGTGGAGTTGGCGAGCTAGAAAACAAGAAATCTTTGAGAATATCAAAAGGGCTCTGACCCCCACGCTCGCCTTGCACTTGGTCGACATCGGCCGTGAGTTTGAAATGGCGACGGATGCATCGGACCTGGCCATTTGGTAGAATCCTTTAGCAGGACTTTGGCAACGGGCCGTAGCCGGTCGCCTACTACTCGTGGAAGGTGCACGGAGTGGAGATGAACTACGCTATCCATGACAAGGAGATGCTCACCGTGGTCGCGATCTTCAAGAACTGGCAGTGCTGCCTCAAGGCGCGGAAGTGCACGGTCTACACCGACCACCACGCGTTGAAGTACTTCAATATGGAGCCAAACCTCAGCCGGCGGCAAGCATGTTGGGTGCAGTACCTCGAATTGCACTTGGACTACGAGATCGTGTACCGGCCGGGTCGAATCAACCGAGCCGACGCACTCTCGCGGCGACCGGACCTGATGATGCAGGTTGCGTCTCTCACCATCCATGAGGATGATTTCCTTGTGAAACTCTTCATGGTGGGATACGAGGCACATGGGGAGTACGACGCTCAGAGATTTTCCTTTGAGGCGTCCTATTGGCGACGGCGCGCTTCAATATGGAACCACCACCTGCTGCGTATACGCAGCAGGTGGTGGTTCCCGCGGTGCCGGTGCTTTAGCAGCTGATTTTGGAGGAGTGCCATGACAGTGGCCCGAGCGGCCATTTCTCCGCCAACAAGACATTGAAGATGGTGGCCCGCTTCTTTTGGTGGCCCACCATGTCGTTTCTGCCGATGTTGGATTCTGGTTGAACCAACATCAGGTGGTTGAATTCTGCCGATGTTGTGATGTATGCCAACGGCACAAGGCGCAAAGGAAAAAGACCCCCGATCTCCTCCAACCCTTGTCCATCTCCAAGCAACCGTGGCAAGATGTCTCCATGGACTTTATCACGGGCTTGTCGGCGACAGTGGCAGGTCAGAATGCAGTGTTGGTGGTGGTGGATCGTTTTAGCAAGATGCTGTACTTCATTGTGACGCGAGATACGGTGAGCGCGGAAGGCATGGCTTGGTTATTCCTTGAGCCCATGGTGCGTCTCCATAGCGTGCCTTGGTCCATTGTGATCAACCGTGATCCGCGCTTCACAAGTAAGTTCTGGCCAGAACTCATTGAGCAGTACGGCAGCAAGGTGCAGCTGTCAACCAACTTTCATCCCCAAACTGACGGACTGACAGAGCGGACGAACTAGACGCTTGAGCAGCACCTCCGTACAGTGGGTGATCCGGACGAGACGGCGTGGGACCAGCGGTTGCCGTTCGCTGAACAGGCGTATAACTCCGCCACGTCCGCCTCCACCGGTAAGGCACCATTTGAGGTGGTGACCAGGACGGTGCTCGCCACACCCCTCAGTTTGCATGCCGCAAGAAACCTACCTGCGGTGGAGTCTACCGCACGTGCCTTCAAGCAGATTTGGGCGGGGACTCGGCATGCATTGGCGAAGGCCCAAGAGCAGCAGAAAGTGCAAGAGGACCATCGACGCATCGATGGAAAGCTCAAAGTCGGTGACCATGTGCTCCTCAACAGCGCACACGTCAAGCTTCGCGGAGTCCTATTCACGGAGTCCTATTGGACAAGTCTAAACCCGGGTTTAGACTTGTCCGAGCCAACCGCATTCAAGCCAACCGCGCCACCACGGGTGTCCGCATTTCAATATTTTGTTTTACCTCGTCAAGAAGAAGGGCAACAATGGAACCCACACCTCATGGGAGCCTGCCCGTAACTTCAATGTTGGCGGGGTAAATGCCATCCTTCGAAAGTATCAAGAGCGAATCGGGACGGCTCGCTCCTAAAGGGGGGGGAGGGGGGGTGGAGGTAGTGTAAATCGGACAGTGCCAATGGCACTCATCATGGCTTGAGTCTTGCTTAAATGTATGATTTGACTTTGAATTTGGATTATACGGGAAAAAAAAATGCGGGATCAATCCACGAATGGGGTCGATCCATCAAGAATTGAGGAAATTACGTCCGGCCAAAGGTTGGACTGGCTGAGGGGAAAATGGTGACGGGAAATCGTCCCCAAGGACCAAGGCTCGACCCTTGGAAGACCGAACAAGACTGAAGCGCGCCTTGGGGCCCAGATAGTCAATGAGTCAAGGATCATTGAGGACCAGGTTCGCTTCAGAATGGCACCCCGATGTGTTGTTACCAGAAAGGCACGTGCGGTAGTGACGGCCGCTTCAAGCATTCACTACCGCACAAATCTTGAAGGCCGCTTTGTGCGGCCGTCACCGCCGCTAGTGGTGCTGCCAGCAACAGATTGCCGTAGTTAACGAAAATGGCCATATCACGGCTGATCCTCCACGGAATGATGGAATTCTTGATGCGTTGGAAAGATGGAAAGATAAACTACATGATTCTAAGGCAACAACGCTCATCATTGGCCCGCACAGAGACGCACACAGCTCAGCAACTCTGGGTCACCTAGGATGTGTCATCATGTACATACAGTCTTGTATGCTGACACTTGAATAAAAAGTACAGTTTACTCCCACTGTACCACACATGTTTCCGTGCTCCCCCAAGACAACTCTACGCTTCCAAAAACCCAGGAAGGTGTGCACCAACCTCCCTTTGGTCGCCGTTGCCGCCTGTTGATGCCGACACAATCTGGTTGAGGCTAGCACACCGCGCCCGGTTCACACTCAACCACTTCTCTCAACGCTCCTTGCTTCATGATAGACATCAGCCTCAGTGCATAAAATTCTTCCATTTTGTGTGCGTATATCACCAAATTCCTACCACCTTTATTCTAGAATTATGGGCTTCATCTGATTATCCATCTCAACCCCTCCCACTCATGTTGCCATTCCCAGGTGATGATCAACACTTAGCCTAGTTCTGTTGACCCCCCTCCCCCAAATGCCAAAAACGACCCATTCAACAAGTGTGACGTTTGAGGATCAGAACATTTCATTGTTTCTTGCCAAGTTCTGTGCTGGTAAGAAGTAATTCTGGTGAGGGCCTTATTTGCGGGTGTAGAATACAAAGAGAAATTGTTGGATGTGAACCCACCCATCCACATTGTTGTTGTTTTTTTTTTTCAGGTCGAGGGTACTCAAAGGGATTCTTCCAACAAAGGGTGAAGGCGGTAAACAATTGAATCTTACATAGACCAATAGGACAAAAGATTACTTAGAACAAATCTTAGATTTCCTAGAATTTTGAAACATGAAGATGCAAGAGATAAGCTGGATTTGATGACTCAGCTTCTGCAATGGCTTGGTGGAACACATAAAGGATGAGAGAATATCCAAGCACAGTGTTAGGCTGCACCAAGCCGCTGCCTGACCAAGAGCGTCAAGACCAGAGGCAGGAGTACGTTGCGTCGGGTCAAGGACACCACCGTGAACCAGACTGGCCGACTGCACTGGCCCAGAGGGGCCAGCCAAGGCAGTGCAATTGGCAAAAAGGGCAGTCAGGCATGGACTACAAGGGTCTCAGAGGACCTCCAGGTTCACGAATAAACAGCAACAATATTAGGGTATGCGAGGGTGTGACTGGGTCTGCTCCATATGGAACCACAACCGGTGACAGAGGCGATGGTGCTGGCACTGAGAGCAATGCAATAGGAGACGATGCAGGTGACGACGATGCTCATGCAACAAAAGATGACAGAGATGACCTAGGTGTGGATGCGGACACAACAGGAGGTGAAGCAGGTGAAGATGCAGATGCGACGGGAGATGATGCAAGTGATGGTGCAGATGTAATAGGAGATGATCCAAGGAATAGCACAGGTGTAACAGGAGATGATGTAGGCAACGACATAGATGGGACATGAAATGATGGAGGTTATGGCGCAGATGCAACAGGGGACGATGCCGGCAATATCACAGATACAACAAAAAAAAAAGGTAACCACTACTAAACGGCTTTCGATGGACACCATCTCACCCTAGACAAGAGGAGGCAAGCAACGGGACAGAACAAGCATTATCACAAGAGAGCATGGTGAGACTCGACAACTCGACTACGCTCAAGGTCCCAGAAGTTCCAGGCGTTGGACATAGAGGAGATGTCAATGCAAGGACAGAGACGGCCTCAAGGAGAGAGCTTGCCATCGTGTTGGTCCTCAGGGAGCCAAACGTAGGAAACACTGGCCCATACACGAGGAAGGAAAATGTCAGCACAATTACCATACCATCGTTCAAATGGCTTGACATGAATAAGAAGCGGGCCACGAGGAACACTGTTCAAAACCCACTGCATGTAAGACATGGCCTTGAACGCAAAAGCGGAGGGAGGATAGACTCGATAAGAAAGGTGCGAACAATGTCAGTGAGAGTGTGGTTGTAACATTCCTAAAATCCAGTCTATTGTAGCATGTATGGAGTAGAGAGCTCCAGATCCACCCATCAAAACTGAAGGAATCAGGTTGTGGGGCCCATGAACTCCCCACCACGATCAGAGGGAAAGGCTAACAGCTTACGCTGGCAAGAAAGCTCAGCTTGGACAAGCCAGAACTTGATCATAGGCCCAAGATTGCTTTTCTGGTGAATGGCAAGGATCCAGCAAAAGTGAGAGAAGTCATTCGTAAGACACAATACCTACCGTTTGACCCCTCCTCCAAGAAACTCATCAGGGAGAGGATCCATGAAATTCGCATGGAAAAGGTCAAGGGGGTGTAGCGTGCAAAGTCAAAAAATGCTAATGATGGCTGATGAAGTTATTCTCGTATACAATCAAGGACTTCAGTAGTGTAGTAATGTGCTAGTGTCAAGACCAATGGCACGCTGATGATGCAAGAGGCTATGGATGGTGGCTGTGTGCTGCTGGCGATGATGGAGCAAACGTGTGTGCACAGTGGAAAGCAAGGGAGCAACATGCGCATGCGCTGCGGCAGTGGTGGTAGACGATGGTACAAACAAGGGCACACGACACAACTTGTCACAATGCAGACGACGACCAACAGGATTGTCAGATTTCTACAGCGAAACAATGCCGACGCCATGAGAGGAAACAAAGTCTATACTGTGATTATCCAGGCTAGTTACATAATGTAGATTAACCTCAAGTGCAGGTACAAAGAGGGCATCGTGTATGAAGACATCACTCGATGGACAAACAAAACGTACAACACCAACGCCCTAAACTGGCAGCATCTAGCCAGAGTCGCCAATAGGCCCCAACATGACAGACGTGACACGAGACAAGGCCATGTGACGAGTGGCCCTAGATTCAGTGATCCATAAGCCAGTCGGCACACGAGATGGGGCAGTCACATGGCACTGGGTGACAGTGCAAACAAGTCCAGGAGAGCGCTTAACATGTGTAGAAGTCACAGCAAGGAGATGAGGCAGGGTAAATGACTGCCAATGCTCAATCCTATCCACAGGTGACAAAGTCCCAACAGACGACGAGCCCCGGAGGGCTCCTTCTGACGAACAGTGGTGACCCCAAAACTTGTCAGCCAAATGCATACCAGAGGGGACATCAAGAGGCCGAGATTGGAGAGGGCCAACAAAAGCTGGAGCAGGCATGCCCGAACCATGTCAAGACGTGACAGAAGAGGGGCCACAGGGGATAGATGGAGAAGAGATGGGTGAATTTGACAATTGGAGCCTGGCTGGAGGGGCATAGGAAAAAGAGGGTGGCCCGTAGATGGTAGGGTAGACTGGTGGTGGCATCCATCGCCACCCTGGATGAGGTACAAAGACCGCCGAGGACATTGGCGCGGGCACTGGAACAACCGATGACTTTACGATGGTGGTCCTCCACTGCACGGGGTCAGATTCCCACGTGCAAGTTTCTAGACCGATTCCCATGGCACCGTGACAAACCCCAGATGCCCGGGTCTCGACCAAGAATAAAAGGGTGTAAAACAAAAAACAAGTTAAATGACCTAGCATTAAAATGAAAGACCAATTGTTGAACGAAGGCACCCCCGGACTTACTCAGGGTGTTAGTTGAGGTGCCAAGGGTGGCGAAGCTCACCTCCCTTTGTTTTGTTCCCTTTTTTTTTGGATGGGCGAGCTCAAATCTGGTGGACAAGCTCATCAATTGGTGAACTTTTCAATTGAAGGACTTGTCGCTGGACAAGCTCATCGGTCGACAAGCCTGTCGACCGACGGAGGAAGGGATGGGGAGAACATACAAAACAGCTTCCCTCTATCCATTGCTGCCTTAGCTGCTGTTTTTTCTCTCATAATGAACCCACTGCTGCTTGCTCAACGAGCTAGCTGCTGCTACCGCTGCTCTGTGCATAACAAGAATGCTGCATTTGCTACTGTTGATGCTGCTGGCGCTGCTCAGTTGCTGCTGTTAGTGCGGCTGATGCAGTAGCTGCTGCTGCTGCTACAGCTAGTGCGGGTGATCTAGCTGTTTCTCCTGATGTTGCTGATGCTACAACTACTGCTACTGATTCTCCTGCTGCTGCTAGTATGGCTGCAGCTACTGCTAATGCAGCCAATGCAGCAGCAGTAGCTGCTACTGATCTACACGACCATCTTACGCAAGAGGTTGTTGTTGTCGTACCGACTGCTGCTGCTGTTGTTGCTGATTTGCTCCTACTGCCCTTGCGAGTTGCCGCTCCTGGTGCGACGAGGGCAGCTAGATGCAGCTGCTATGGCTGCTAGAGCTACTGCCACTAGTGTCACAGCTCCCACTTCATGTCGCTGTGAAGAAGGCCGCCACGACAAGGGAAACAGCCGAAAACGTTTTGGCAGTATTCCGTCTCCGGCTCTGCGGGAGGACTACGTGACGTGAGCCCTCAACTCAGGACCTCCACGTTGCCAGGACCTGTACGCCCCACCCAACCTAGCACAGTAGCTTATGTTTTTGCTACTATGTGTTGTATGGTGGGATGAAGGGATCATGTCTCTCTATAGCTTTGATATCATGAGGGAATGAGAGAACCCTCCTAGCAACATTCTATGTGAGAGATCACACTGTGGTGAACGCAACTTAACAAGTGACGCTTGGATTGGTGGAGAGACGCCAAAGATATGCATGAAAGAAGAGAAGTTAAGAAAAAATGACACCAAAAGGTGTCATTTCTGTGTGTGTCTCACCCACAAGTGTGCGTCAAAACACACAAGTTCAACCAACAGGTGGATTGTACACCAACCTAGCTGCAAGCTCCTAAACAACAGCTGGCTAGAATCTGGAAGGCGTATGGGCTCCTCAGTTGTTGGTATGACAAACCGAAAGAAGCACTAGGTTCAAAAACATAAACGTTACGCAAGTGGAAAGTGAACAAGCAATGATAGCGCCACTGAGACAATGGACCCCGGGAGGTGATCACTGAGAAATCTGTAGAGAGGACGTGAGGACGTGCCAGCTGAGGCTGATGCTATCAAAGTAGATTTCAAGTGTCCCGGTATCCCAGCAAGCCCTGGCAAAGGTCACTGTCACTGACTCACCAAAAGTTTCTCCCACTGTGTTGTTTCAAGGATGGGGCTTTTTCAGTATAGCTGAGGAAATTTTGACAAAACAAAGTCTCCCAACAAACAAGAAAATCTTGCCGACATCAGATGAGCTCGATGAGTAGCACAGGATCTCTTGCAACACTAGTACAAACTAGGACTGTTCTGCACAATGCCATAACCAACTTGGAAAAGTACGCATGAGGCCTTGTCTGGCAGAATCATACACTATTCAGTTGCGTTCTAGGAACATTAAGCAGTTCAGATGCAAACCGTTGTGTTCTACTGCTATGATTTACACACTCAAATAAGTATGTTACTCGGTAGGATACGCAGAGATCTTCTACCGGATGCATTTGACTATCGTTTTTTTAGAACACGATCAAGTGAAGCTTCAAAACTTGTGACCAAAGGAATGAATTTCCCGCCGAATGGTCTCCCTCGTAGTGTAAAATGGAGTAATTCCCTTTTGCCCACGTTTTGAGCCGGGTCCTGTTTGACTACCCAATTTCCTCACGGACAACATGGATTACCCCCTCATTTCAACGGCTTACCACCTTATCCATAAAATGCGAATACTGACTAATCGTGATTGCGGTACCCACTACTGACAAGTCATGAACAGAATCCCGGTAGTGTAGGCATTTTCCTGAAATGGTGGGTATTGTGTTTATCATAACTTAAAATTCTATGGATTCCTCACTGTTTTTCATTCCTTCTCGTTTGTGTGCAATGTAGCAGAAAATTTGACAGAATAAGTGTAATGTTCTCATTTACTTACAAAACATTGAGGCATGTGGCTGCCTTTTCCTGATTATTATCACTGTGGCTTTATTTTTTAGGTTTCTGTTTTATGTCTTGTCTATTACGGGACGACTTTGCATTGTCCAACCCGTTCCTGCAGCCGCGCAGGAGAGCTGCTGCATTCCATTCCACAAAACGCTCGACAGCACTGTGCATTACAAAATGTGCAACGGTTGTGTGCCACCAACGTTGAGCGGCGGGGATGGGGGTGCCAGGGGAGGGGGGGAGGGCTTCATGCTTGCTGACACCATGCACCCCATTCATTGGCTAGTTGTAGTTAGACTTGGCCCATGATGACCAGCCAAAGCTTGTTGGATATAGGTTGTCGACTGACTGGGTTTGGTTGACACACCAATTGGTCTTCTTTTTCCTCGTTGCAATCACTGACAAACGACGGATGAAAAGAAACCAAAAGCAGGATTGGTAGCCGTTCAATACATCACTTAACACATGTCAAGGAAGTATATTTGTAGAAATAAATGCTTGGTAGAAAACAGTAGTTTCCAATTATTCAAAAATTCTACTTATGACGTTTTATGTAAGGATACAACTAGGATTGTCTATGATGTGATCTAAAATGTTTCTTAAGATCCATTCGTCCGTCGTTCGGATGATCTGAAGATTGTCGTCTTTTTCTTGAAAGGACCATCCATGGACTAATACTTTTGGAGGAGGAAGGAGGGAGGAGGTGACGTCCGATCGCTACAATGGGCGTTCGATCATGGACGATTTGAGGATTAATCGGTGCAATTACGGGAAATAAATAAAAACACATTTAAACGGTACATGGACAAGGAAATGCACATCCATGAAACGGAAGCGTATAACGCTAGCGAGGTTCTGTCTTTGGCACTTCCGTTGCAAGGGTCTTCCACAGTTCTATGTCTCGTACTGCACAACATATGGAACAAAAAAAGCAAGGATGACGAGCTTTCACCCTCTTTTTTTTTCTCGAGCGGTCTACAAGAATAAGGAGATGATTCTCCAGTATTTCCATTGGTTGGGGTATGAAAAACCCCGACCATTCGATCCATACGGCCGATAACAATCATGTCGTCTATTTCTTTCAAATGAGAATAGTCTCTCAACAATGAGGATTATTAGAAGTTTATCGATTGTCATCGAAAAGCCGATGGTCATTTTCTATTTGCATGGTGGAACGATTTGTAAATGAAAGAATAAAAGAAATTTTCAAAAAGTAAGATTATAGGTCCTCATTCACCAACGTCACTTGTGAAAGGGATTATGTGGGGCCCGTTCTGCAGGATTGACGATGTCTGGGAGCACCAGCCTTGGACATCTGTTTGTCACGTTTAGTGGGTATTGGATTCATCACTTGATGACTCCAATACTTGCCAAGGCATGCTTCTTTCCTTTTCTTTGGGCAGAAGGCTTACATGTAGAAAAACGTGGGAAGCTCGTGGACCCCCCTGCCAAAAAGTGGTCCTCCGGGTTCTCTTTTGTAGGGATCGGATATTGTGTAAGTGAAATTCTAAATCATGCGGAACCTGCGCAAAAGTTTTTCAAATGGTGGGTAAAAAGGAATCGGCCCCAATGTAAAAGCTATCATTTTCCATGTCACAAGAATTCAAATTCCGTACTATACACTGAAACAGGCCCGTCCGTCATCACCTGCCGTAATTCCATTCGACCGTGGCGGTTCCATTGTTGCACATGGGGTTGTCCGACACTCTTTCCAAACAATGTAACCACCCCTAAAGTCAGAAATAGTGTCACAAGAGGCGAAGCAGATGTCACCAATGTCGGCCACACCATGTCATGGTTTTCATTTGATGATACACTTATGTGAACCGGGTATGCAGGTGTACAGAAGAGTAACTTGTTTTGTAGCTTTGCTACTGCTGCTGAATATCAGAGAAATTTTATTTTTGTGTAATCAGTGTAACATTTTGGACTGTCCATGAATGCTTTGTATACTTGTAAGAAAGGAGAAGGTGTGGGGTTTTACGTTACCGGTTAGAAAGGAAGAAGCACACAGAGAGAGAGAGACACACACACACACACACACACACACACACACACACACACACACACACACACACACACAGAGAGAGAGAGAGAGAGAGAGAGAGAGAGAGAGAGAGAGAGAGAGAGAA
>SZWC01001798.1:37637-66704 GCA_023375785.1 Penium margaritaceum | reverse complement strand
AGAGAGAGAGAGAGAGAGAGGGAGAGAGAGAGAGAGAGAGAGAGAGAGAGATTCTTAAAGAGAGAAAGTATAGTTTAGGATGTATGGTTATGGGCATATCCTTCATGATTTATGACTATGAGCATGGCCTTTAGGATTCATGGTTAAGAGCATGGTTCAGGTTTATGCTTATGACCATGGCATTCATAGTCACCCCAGAAGTAAGGTTTATCGTTTACAGTTTTACGTACGATGAGTAACAGTATGAAAGGACTGATAAGTTAACTATGAATTGCAATATAGGTTTGTCTTTTAATGACAGGGTTAAAGGTTTGGGTTGCCTTATTTAGAGGGGATGGAATGTTTGGAACACACTTTTGAGCTGCTTTGGGTTCAAGGTTTTGGTAGACACTTTCAGGGTTGCTTTGGGTTATGCATTTCTTTTCTGAGGGATAGGTTGTAGGACATGGCAGTGGGTTCTAGGTTTATGGTTTTGGTTTTTGGAATACGGGCTTTTCTCTATGGTGTTGATAAAGTTGTACGGATACAGGAGGGAATGACTGAGGCACACACTCAGCAATTTAGTTTTTCATACAACCATCAGTCACTCACTCTTCACTAACAACCATACCTTCCAACTCAACCATGGAGTCCACTTCTGCATATCCACCACCTCTAGCCTTTATGTTTCCATTCTTGCTTGGGACATAGTATTTTGGGTGCTGGAGCATCACATCAATTTTGGGTGTAGCCAGTGCCAAGCAGCAAGATGTGCCTACTTATATGAAAAGGCGTACAACAAGGGTTACACAGCTGGGAAATGCAAGGGAATGAAGGAGGGGAAGAAGCTGGAGGGCAGTTCAACAAAGAAGCTGTCTATTTGGAGTCTACTTTCCTTGAAGTAGTGGATGCAAATGTTACTGTTGCATTTCCAAGCTGAAGGAAAATGGATTCAAAAGCAGAAGGAAATGCAGTGTAAGAGAATGAATTCCATGTGTATTTGCAATGTATTTCATGAAATGAACTGGTTCACATTTCAATGAACTTCTTGTACTTCAGACATCCCCCCCCCTCCCCCCCGCCCAAGCACCCTGCCATGATTAAACAACCCTCCAGCTAACTACTCGTCCTCCCCAGAATCAGTAGAGAGGACCTCCAGAAAGGGTTGTGGGCCACCATCTGCAGCTGCCGCCATCTGGGCCTCTGCCGCACCGTGTCCCCTTGCAGCTGCGTGTGTAGTGGCCTTTGCTGCTGCTGTTGGTGCTCGGGCTTGCCAATCTGCTGCTGCTGCTTCTGCTGGACTTGCGGCGGGGGGGGTTGGGCAGAACCTCTGAGCGTGCCCACGGTACCCGCAACAGGTGCCAAACTGCTGCTGCTGCTTCCCCTGTTCACCCGCTCACGCGGCCAGAGTTCCCGGCGTGCGCTGCATGGAGGGCCCCGCCCATGGAGGACACTGGGGGGGTTCCACCCCTCCACCGCATACTGCAGCATGTGCAGGTTGAAGCCCGGCAGCACCTAGCGGTACGTCCTCTGCCAAGTTGCAAGAGTCAAGGCCTGATTGCAGAATGCCTTGGGGTTCTGGCCTGAAGCAAAGAGAACGGCACAAGCATGCACACAAGGCATGGAAAACTCCTGTAAACTTCCACAGGTGCACGTGCAATGCGAGCAATCGACAACACACGCCACATCACCGATCGGACCCCGAGTAGTGCCAACATGGACACTGCTCGGTGTCACAACATACTCGTGTGAGATTACGACATTGTTGAGCAGTCGTCCAGTGGTGACAGGGGCCAAAGTGATAGTGGCTTCTGTTGCAGCATAACAAAATAGGTGCTGGGTGAACTTGTTAAATGCCACAAAGCAAAATACAAGGTAGGTCTTGCGGGCCTCACGTAGACGCGCATTCAGCGACTCTGACGTGTCGGACATGGTGTGACCACCACTTGGCAAAGGGAAATGCAGGCAGGACCACTGTTCCCGGGGGATGCCCCCGAAGCCGTTGGTGCCAAACAGGTACCGCACAGCAGGAGTAATCACAGACCACAGCTGATCGAGAGCACGAGCCTACTCTGCCTCGGTACCTGCGTGGGCCAGTTGCCAAAAGGTGTGGGCACCACGCCGCACATTCTCGGCCATGTGCCAGGCACATGCCATGTGAGAAGCCTCTCAGAGTTGCACCTCCATTGCCATGTGAATCCCACGGTCGCGATCGAAGATCACCACGGTGCCAAGGTCTGCTGCCAAGGGGAAAGCCGCTGCCAAGTGTTCGGTCAACCATGTCCAGTTCTCCGCATTCTCCGTGTAAACAAATGCCCAGTAGATTGGGAAGAAATGGTCATTTGCATTGAAGGCTTGTGCAATCAACAGCACTTGGGAACGTCCATTCTTCAGAAAGGCTCTGTTGAATTTCATGATGCACCTTGTCTGAGCAAAAGCTTCGCGGCACGTTCCTGAGGCACAGAACACCCGGCTGAATTGCTGCTCAGTGTCCTTTTCAGCGAAGACGTGTGCACCGGGATCCACTCTCATGATTTGCAAAACAACGAGCACAAAGCACAAGCAACAGTGTTTTGGGGAATAAAGATATAAGCAGGCAGCATTGCCTGCTAGCAGTATTCCGGGGAATGACAAAAGAAGCGAGCACGCAACAGTTGTTCAGAGACGATGTGTGCACCGGGATCCACTCTCACGGATAGACCAATTTCCCAATACAGACATCCCCCATCCACCCATCCACACATCCACCCATACGGACAGCCACCAATCCACCGATCCACCCATCCTTATAGGCCACTTTACTCACCTAAGAAACCCGTGAAGGGGATAAAGACCATGACAGATAGCTCCCCCATGATGTCCTCCGTAGCTTCTTTCTTAGTATGCAACACAGGCTGATAGCCAACAGACTCTCCGGTGAGGCCGTGAATGATCTGCTTCAACGTCATGACATACATGATCACATCCTCTGCCGACGTGGGTCGGACATGCTGAATGACCCATGCTGCCATTCATGCCGGGCTCCTGCGGTGGTCCCTGGGTGAGCATTTGTGACCTTCAACGTAGTGGGTCACGTGCACGTTGCCATAGGTCTTGTGCATCGACGCACGCAGTGTCCACGTGTAGACCCTCGACGTAGTGGGTCACATGCACGTTGCCATCTGACTACAATTTTATCAGGCTCACTTCGCGCTCATGACACTGGCATGAAATGTTTCACCATGTAGTCCTCCATTGCATGGCGGCAAGCTGCCATAGAGATAAACACCATGTCTCCAGGGAAGACGCCCCCCTCATGATCCCCGTCAGACCCTGCGTTCGGGTCTTTCTTGTCAGAGGAGCGTGCACATTGCAAACAAGAATTTAGCCAACACCCATGGCCGCAATATATGACATTCACAAGAAGAAAACATTTGCGACCGGCCTAGGGCAAACGGACTAGAGAGCAGGGCCGACACAATGGCACCTGCCGCTTGCTCCTAGCATTTCAGCTAGGAGAACATATCACCCTATGGATCACGGCTCCACATTGAGCAGTTTGTAGGCAATCACTTGCTAGCAAGTGTGTCCACTTAACACTTGGTCACTTTCGTGCAAGTTGCTAGTCAGAGACTAACTCCTGGGGCTTAGACAAACCAGTGCCTTCTTTCTACTGTTCGTTCATTGGACAGCTCTATGAGGAGCATGTAAGACGAGATTGTATGATTAGAATGGGGAATGACCCTGGTGAGTATAGTCCTAGGCCTGGCATTTCAGATGTGTGGGTAGTGGCACTTTTCGGGGTGGCCCCACACCACCTCGCCAGTTTGCCAATTGGCGCATCCACTGACCGCCAAGTGGCACATCCTCCTCATGCATGGAGAAATTTCTAGGAAACATCCACTGTACAGGAAGGTAAAAAAAGCTTCCTGCTAATATCAAGGCTTGATTGCAGGACCTATTGTCCCTAATTCCAACGTGCTATCCATTACACTACACTATTGGTGTCTCGCTTCAGCTTACACAATGAACAAGATTTGGGGGACATACTCCAGTGGAGCAGTGCATGCCCAACATGTCCGCTAGCTATAGCAATGGCCAACAGGGGGAAAAAGAACACCGATTTCTCCCTTCCACCTCTAGACACCTGCTGTGATGATCTCCTTCCACATGAACCCATAGCTCTACATTGTGTTTGTGCACCT
The DNA here is from genome assembly GCA_023375785.1 of Penium margaritaceum. Classification (NCBI taxonomy): domain Eukaryota; kingdom Viridiplantae; phylum Streptophyta; class Zygnematophyceae; order Desmidiales; family Peniaceae; genus Penium; species Penium margaritaceum. Next base: position 62,541 of record SZWC01001798.1, on the reverse strand, counting down.
CAGTTGTCTTGGTCTTTAGTCCTCGTCTCCTACATCCACCATGCCAATTCCTCGAGCGCCTGCAACATGCAAGTCACTTTCCAGTGGCTTTGTCAAGAAATCCGGAAAAATTTCCTTGTTTGTGACGTGCTCTAGTTCCACGACAAGGTCACGTGAGTAGTGGTACTAATTTCAATGTGCTTCGTACGCCAGGAGATCATGTCATCCTCTGCCATAGCGATGGCGCTCTAGTTGTTGATGTGGATGACCGTTGCTTTCTGTTGTGGTGCTTTGATCTCGTCGAGCAAACTTTGAAGCCAATGTGTTTTGTTGCATACTTCCAAGAGTGCAATGTACTCCGCCTCAGCACTAGAAAGCGAGACGAAATCCTGCTTGCTGCTCACCCACAAGACCGCATCACCGTTGAGAATGCAGATAAAGCCTACGGTGGACTTCCTGTCTTCAATCCGCCCTCTCCAGTGAGAGCCACTGTAGCAAGTCTGTCGCAGCGAGTCTGATCCTTCCAGACTCCCAAACCGAAGTCCCATGTGCCGGGTCTTTTTGAGGTAGCAAAAGATATGCTTCACGGCTTGCCAGTGCTGTGGCCCAGGTTTAGCCACAAACCTGCTCACCTGAACTACCACGTAAACTATGTCAGGTTGCGTCCCCAACATCGCATACATGAGGCTCTCAACTGCGGACTGGTATGGGATGTTCTGCATCTCCCGTCGCTCTGCCTCATTGCTTGGTGACATGGAGGAGGAGAGCTTGCAGTCAGAGGCCATGAGGGTACTGATGGGTTTGCAGTCATCCATGTTGTAGCGCTTCAAGACGTCCATGATGTACCTGGTCTGGTTGAGCTGGATCGTGCCTGCTTTGCGGTTGCAGTGGATGGCGATCCCGAGGTAGTACTCAAGAGGACCCTTGTCCTTCATCTTGAACCTGCTGCCCTGATTTTTCTTGAGATCTGTAATGACCTCCTGCGAGGACGGACACATGATTAGATCATCCACGTACAACATGACGAGCAGCAAGCCACGTTCCTCCTCTCGCACATACACGCTAGGGTCATTCCTGTACTGTGCGAAGGAGATCTCAGCCATGAAGCTGTCCATCTCCTTGTACCAGATCCGTGGGGCCTGTTTCAACCTGTACAACGCCTTCACCACTTGACACACCTTTCCTGCGGGTGCATCTAGCCCCTCCGACACTTCCATAAGTACCTCTTTATCCAACTTCCCATAAAGGAAAGTTGTTTTGACGTCCATCTGATAGATCTCTAGGTCTTTGGTGGTAGTGACGGCCAATAGGGACCTGATGGAGGCAAAAGTGAAGACGGGTGCAAAGGTCTCATTGTACTCAGACCTTGCGCACTGAGAGAATCCTTTCAAGGAGCCCTCGCCTCGTGCTTTCCAATGCTCTCGTCCTGCTTCCACTTCAGCTTAAGCACCCAGTTTGAGCCCACCAGCTACCATGTACCATTTTCTTTTATGGAAGCGAGCTCACTGTTCACCGCCTCCTTCCACTTGGCTGAATCGGGCCTTGTCAGCGTATCTGCCACAGTGAGCGGCTCTCCATGAGCCAAACAGGACCAGCTCAGTCCGGTCCAGCTTCGGATGTCAGTTTCGTACTGTGGTGTTTGCCTTCTTTGCCGCATGCTACAACGCGACATTGCTGGTGCTTCATCTTTACTCTGCTTCTGTTCCTTTGGTGCAACCCGCCCTGAAGTTAAATCTTCCTCCGGTGAAGAGCCGCTGGTCTCCGAGCTGGTCTCAGAGGCCTTGGACATCGCAAACTCTGTGTTGGAGCCCACCGTTGCGTCAGCCTGCACAGCCACTCTCCCTACCACACCACTCTTCTTTGCGGCCTGCCGCACTGGCACCTCTTGCCAGTTTTCGAGAGCTTGATCTCTAGACTCCAGCAGCACCAACCACTCTCCCTGTCTTGGAGCTTGCATGGGATCAAGAGGCTCTCCCTTGCCTGGTTTCCTCTCATCAATGGCCACGTTCCCGGCTGATGATAAGCCTTCTTGCTGCCAAGTCCCAAAGATGATAGGTGTTGTGGGCAGATTTATAACCCACCATCACACACTTTCGTGCTCTTGCATCTAGCTTGCCGCCACCTTCCGCTGCCTAGACCTTTGCCCATGTGGTACAGCCAAGACCTTCAGGTGTGAAGTTTCTGGCTTCTTTCTTGACCACACCTCTTGTGGCATCATCTGCTGCTTTCCCTTTTTCTTACCACACCTGCCCACAGCAGCCGCAGGAGTTAGGTTGATGAGGTAGCATGCTGTTCTTGCCGCTTCTGCCGAGAAGCTCGGTGGGAGTTTTTCGTCAAAGATCATACCGAGGATGGTCTGATTCATGCGTTCAGTGACACAATTCCTCTGTGGCATGTAGATTGTCATTGGTTGATGGTCGATGCCGCGTTGCCGCAGCCAGCCTTTGCATGCCTTGGACTCTCCGCTGTTGTCGCTTCACAGCGCCTTGACCTTCTTTCCGGTCTGCCCCTCAACCATGGAGAAAAACTCCTAGATTTTTTCTCTGACCTGTCCCTTTGTTTTGAGGATGTATATTCACATCTTACGGGTGTGGTCATTGATGAAGGTCAGGACGAACTTGCTGCCGCCATTTGATTCCATGCAGAAGGGTCCGCACACGTCGGTGTGAATAAGGTCCAAGGCAGCTTCTGCACAGTGACCGTTGCACTCAAAGCGCTTTCTCTTTGTCTTGCTCTCAAGGCAAGGTTCACACAAGTTGCCACACCCAGTCGCATCCTTCGTGCACCCCTCCATGCCGTGGACAAGCTGCTGTTGTTGCATGACTTGGAGCTTGCTCTTTGCAATGTGCCCAAAGCGTCTATGAAACAGCTCAACGTTTTCCTCCTCAGTGGTAAAGCGAACCTTCTGAATTGTCGTTGGTGTGTTCTCCTGCATCGGTACCAAGACCACTGCATCCGCCGCACCTGCATGACCCTTGTCTTCCGAGCTTTCTGCCACGGTTGCCTGCAATACGTAGAGCCCGTCAACCCATGGAACCAGTGCTACGAGGTCTTTGTTGGCGTAGAGGACCTTTATGTCTTCGTTCTTGACGATGAATGCCTTCGTCTGTGTGAACACCACCATCGTGTCGTTGTCCATGATGTTTTGCACGGAGAGGAGGATTTCTGCAAATGAGGGTATGTAGACCACGTCACGTAGTTGTGGATCCTTCTCTGCACCGTCGACGCTGCAGCATATGGCCTCGTCTTGTACGTACTCGGATACTGCCGCATGCGTCAGGTCATCCTCCTCCCAATCGCCCATGACGGTGATCATAGGGCTCCAGCTCTATGGTAGCACCATGAGGAGGATCATGACCTTCATGTTTTAATCAAGTTCCCAATTCATTTGGCGAGCCTCACCAAGGAGTCCCTTAAACTCCTGTAGGAAATCAGGGATGGAATCTCACTCAGTCACCCGCATGCGAATCAGCTCTTGTAGGATGAATAATCTGTTTGTGAGGGAGGTGGATTGGTGCACACGCTAAACTTTTCCTAAGCATCGGAAGCCAGTGTGAACACTGCAATGACTGGAACATACTTCTTGGCTACCGCGTTGCTGAGGAATGACATGACAATATCATTTCGTTCTGCCCATTGCTCGTGCTCCGGTGAGCACTCCGCAGGAACCTGCTCCTCTCCCTTCAGAATCTTGATGAAGCTGTGCACTTTTATTGCCAATTCAATCTGCTATCTCCAGAGCGGGAAGTCGTTCCCCTAAAAAATGGGGATTTCTCCCAAAGATCGGAGACCTTGCGCCATTGCGATAGCACTCACGGTTTCTCCTATGGTATGCCCTATGGCAGCCACTGTTGAGTTTGAGGACTGCCCTGCGGCAGCCCCCAATTTAGCAGCCTTATTCTGCTTCCCGTGTCTCAGAGACATTGAGGCCGATGTAGGCTGATGTTAGCTGATGTTTGTTGCCGGTTTTATGGTACAGATTCGTTCTTACCCCTCCAGCCGATGTTTACGTGTAGATAGAGAAGACCATTTACACCAGCACACCCCAAGATCTTGCTTCTAACGGCAGAGCTTGTCTTGGTTGGGACCCAAGGCTCGTGCCTCCATGGGTAGAGCTTGTCCTTTGTCCATGTGTGATGAGTGCAAGCTCAACCGTTGGAGCTGATGAAGGAGATGGAGCTGATGTGCGCACCTCGAGAGAGCGTACCAAAGTTGAGTGGAGCGTGCCTTACAACTGGTCAGTGTGGGCCCATAACCCTTTGTCAACGGGCCTGAGGCAAACTGACTAAAAAACAGGACCGACACGATGGCACCTGCCCTCCGGTCCTAGAATTTCAGCTAGGAGAAGATATCACCCTCAGGATCACTGGTCCACACTGAGAAATTCCTAGGCAGTCACTTGTTAGCAACTGTGTCCACTTAACACTTGTTCCCGCCGTGGTCCCTGGGTGAGCAGGTGTGACCTTCAATGTAGTGGGTCACATGCGCATTGCCATAGGTCTTGTGCATCGTCGCACGGAGTGTCCACGTGCAGTCCCTCAACATAGTGGATCACGTGAACGTTGCCATCTGACTATAACTTTACTGGGCTCAGTTCGGGCTCATGGCACTGGCATGCAATGCTTCACTGTGTAGTCCTCCACGGCATGGCGGCAAGCCACCATGGAGGCAAACACCATGCCGCCGGGGAAGACATAATCCTCGTGGTCCTTGTCAGACCCGGGGTACGGGTCGTCCTCTTCAAAGGAACGTACACATCGCAAAGAAGAGTTTAGCCAACACCCATGAAAGCAATGGATGAAAGTCACAAAATGACAACATCTGCAACTGACGGGCTGGACAGATCCTTGGCGGATGGCCTGCAGCTACCCTCCAGTTCCCACGATGCACACGTTGGCCTTCGGCAGCGCCGTCAAAGGCATCCATAAGGTTGACCTGGGGAGCGCCAGCTTGTCCTTCATAGCCGGCAGGTACCACGTTCCTCCTATGACGCACTTGTGGGGACGAGTGGGGAGGTCATATGTGCATTGCACTGTAAACTGATCATGGTACATGTCGTTGAGCTGTAGACCTAGCTGTTGCGTATGCCTCCATTGCATCGAGCAACCCTTGAATGCAATGGCTTACAAATGCTGTGACGTTCACCTACATGCATGTCCATTACTTGCATGCCATACAACACATTGTGCACTCACCATTGGGATAAATGCTGTGAACACAGATCAAGTTCATGTGGTTGGTGATAGAACATCAGAAGTGATAGAGGGCTTGAGTTGTAGACATGTATGGAAAAGAAAACCCTGGTGTGCTGCTGGAGAGTTGTCCTACAATGAAGGCATGATGCGGAGGACAAATGGAAGACCTACGTCTTGATCTTGGACTGTCACTGTGACTTGTACAATCGGTGAAGTTTCACAGATGTCGAGCGTGAGCCCACTTTCACAACCAACCGGGGTCTAATTCCCTAGAGTTGGTCACCAGTGTTTGCATAAACAAAGCGTACCGTGTTAGGCTAGCATAGAGCAAGAACCTATTTTACTGACGCTGGCAATCGTCGGTCACAAAGTCCAACACACTATGAGATAGTAGTCTGTGATTGTTAAAACGATCGGACGCCCAAATTTTACATCATTCTGCAGCGAACAGGTGAAATTCTCACTCTAGGGGTAATATGGGTGCCCTGTTTTATGACCGTCTTGGGAAAAAAAAGCGATCGGTGTGGCATATTGCAACAAAACTCACCCTCAATTTTGTTAGACGGTCGGTGGAATGCTGCTTTTTTCTCCTGTCTGAAGCAGACGAGAATCAGCCGAAGAGCATGTACTGAACAAAATCACCTGAACCTGCAACCATTTCAGATCATTTCATATGAACACAGGCATGGCGCGAAAAACGCACCCTTAATTGCCGAATTCACGTGTGCTCTGGGTCAATTATGAAGGCGCACAGTTAACTCCTACAAACTACAGAGTGTTTGGGTCTCAACTGAGAAACGGCTAGGAAGCTTCCTAGCCTTGTTGCTGCTAACATGGCAACACTGTCCAGGCAGCTGGCACACTAGCAAGCAAGCATGTGCAAGAAACAGCAAGGGTTAGGCGGGAGATGCGCAAAGTCTCATAAGCTCCAATAGTTTAGTAATGTAGAGAGGAACAACAATTGAAAAGCACACAACATGAATATCCACCGCGGCACACGGCGGGTGACACATGCGGCAATGTCCTTTTGTCCTAAAACCGGCCCAAAACCACTCTTTTGGCCGTGACTCCATGCACGGGCATCCATATACATTATCATATGAACCTAGAGATACAAAATATCGAGCCGGATGCTATGACTGGTCACACACATAGGTCCGGCAACGATCAGTGGACAGATAATGCAAAATGTACATATCGGGCTGAAGAGCCAGTTCACCGAGAAAACTCTATGGACTATAAAAAAAACTCTACAGCACCCCAGCAAGCACCCGAAACATTGTGGCAGCTATTTGGCAGCTGCTAGTGGATGGAGCCATTACCCGTCATTGCTACAACGCCAACTGAGTCCGCATCAGGGATCTACACGAGCATGGACAAGGCCGAGTGGTCGCGATTAGCTGTACAAATAGACGGGGATGGCTCACATCAAAACAATCCCCCATGACCTGATGGTACGCATGTCCATACACATGCATAACTGACACATGTGCGCAACAAGATGTTCAACATTCCATACTCACACACCCCACTCTCAGCCACTCTCAGGCAAGGGGCGATGCTCAACAGAACGAATGGCCACGATGAACTTTCCACCCGCAAGTGCCTTCGTGAGGAATTCATCCAGCTGCATGTATGTGCCGACCTCAATGACGAAGATCACCTATCGCTCCACAAGATCCCGCACAATGTGATGCTCAACAGCGTTGTGCTTTGTTTGTGCATGAAACACACCAGAGTTATCTGCAATAGCAAGAGAACTCTGTGAGGAATCTTTCTTGGCGGTGACTCTGGGAGGGTGTGGAAGCACCCTCAATTATGCCTGCCCTTCCATGGAGCACGCTGACAGAATGCACAACTAGGTGGAAGAGTGTGGAGTCCAAGGATCACAGTCCAGAATGGGGAGAAAAAGAGTTGCAAGCAGTTGCACTCAATGTAAGTGAGATTTGTTGTTTTCAGTGAGATTTCATCAGAGGTTTACAGCCTGTGATCAGAGCTTTCCAACGCATCCAAGCACATCCAGAACGGAGCATTAGAGTCCCTGCTATGGCCATCGAAGTAACCCATGGTGGAGCCGCCCACCATGCCCATGAACGGGAGTGACGGGATGCGCTTCGACTTTGGCCTGTCGAAGCGCCCTTCCTGTCATTCCAACATGGGGGGAGGCTCGCCCTGGTCCAGGATACCATCCACATCCCTTCCTTCATGGCCATCATGCCTTTGGATCCCGTTGGAGTCGAGCTCGGACCACCGCGGTGGAATCATCCCGTCATCCATGACGCAGACCCAGATTCCACCCGCCGACCACCTGACCTTCGGGCGGGGCTATCTTTCTGAGTACTCACTCAAATCGAGAGATTCAAAGCTTGATCTTGCATGGACATTTCCACGGAATCCAAACCTGCAATCAGATCAGATTTTCTACCACTGCTCAGTGGCCAAACCAGGGAATCGATCCACGGCAGCCATGGAAATGGGCACAGTTTTCTAACAAACTCTAGTTGTCCTAGCATAGAACGACGCAAGGCAGAGACAGTTCCAACTCACAAAACAGACATTGCTGCAACACCGCCTCAGCAGCCCTAGCCCCCAATGCAACATACTCAGACTCCGATGAGCTACATGCAATACAACCCTGCTTATCCCTACGCCATGACACCACGGTGGCGCCTAGCAAGAACACGTAGCCTCCCGAATATGCCCATCAGGGCTTCGTGCCCAGTCATTGTCTCTGTAGTCATCGACTACTGCCAAACACTTCCGTTGAAACTAGAGTCTGAGATACAACGTGGAAACCACGTACCGCACCACTCGGACAACCGCATGAAGGGCTCTCACTTGAGGAGACACGTAAAGAACTATGCAAGGAGGTTGATGGCGAAGGCGATTTCGGGTCGTTTGTTAGTGGGCAAGTACATCAGAGAGCCAATGAAGAAAAAGTACAGGGTCACGTCCTCTGTCTCCCCCAACTGTGCTAGATCATACACCTTCAAAACATCCTGCCCGTCAGGTGTGATGGGAGTGGAGGTTATGGGAATGATACCAAGGAGGTAAGGAAACTGCTCCCCCACAACACGAGTGTAACGTGCCTGATGCAACAAGAGTGTCCGTCCTTGACAATCACGTATGATCCCCATCCTGAGAAACACAGTTGCAAGACCAAGGTCTTTCATCTTGTAGACATTCTGAAGGACAGCCTTGGCATCCTTCACGGCCTCCATCGAAGGGGAAGCCGTCAGGAGGTCATCCACATAGACCAGGATGGCAGTAAAGCTCTCAGCGACACATCTAGAAAAGAGAGATGTGTCGGCGTCACTCTCCACGTACCCGGCACAAGTCAATGTGCCAATGATCTATTGGTTCCAGTACTAGGGTGACTACTTTAGGCTGTACAAGGCCTTCCGCAAGCGTCACACAGTGCTATAGACCTCAAATCCTGGTGGCTGGACCATGTGGATCTCCTCCTCTAGACTTTCATGGAAGAACACATTGTTCACATCCATCTGGTACACCGCCCAGTCATGATGAGCAAAAACCCCAAACAGGGCACGGGCGGTGGCCATACGGTCAATGGGTGCAAATGTGTCAATGAAATTCACACCCTCAACCTGTGAGAAACCATTGACCGTCAAGCGGACCTTGTCATAATCCACTCTATCGTCAAGCTTCGCCTTCTTGCAAAAGACCCACTTGGTCTACACAGCCTTCTGCCCAGGTGGGAGGTCGACAAGCTCATGAATACTGTGCTCACGGATGGCTCTCGGCTCATCCTCACAAGCAGCACGCCATTGCTCTGCATCGTCTGTCAAGAGTGCCTCCTTCAATGTGCACGAATCAAGCGTCGTTGAGGGAGAACTCCGGGTGGCAAAAACTCATGCCTTCAAACTCAGTCTGACCATGACTAAATCTTTTCGACATCGCAAGCAACCGAGAACTCATGGGAGACCAAATCGTGGCCCATAGGGCATGCTGGATGCACCTTAGAAAATTTTTCCTAGACACTCAGGCTAAGGGTCTTCGTGCCATGCTCTCCACTCTAAACACTACGAGTTGGATGTCTAAGCGCCGAGTCAGCAGTTTGCTGCGCCCTGGAGGCCAATGGTTGGAGACAACCACCGGTCTCGCAAGAGTAGCCCGATGCAGAGGTGCTCACCGAAGGCTGTGAAGAAGGCTGCTAGTCCATAGCCACAGGGGAAATAGGTGCATGCACAGGAGTAGGTGTGACTGGAGATGTTGTCACTGGCCCGAGATCGGTATGCCATAGGGGACTTACACTCGTACCGGATCAGGTGTGCTAGAGGAGACTAACTCTGGCACGGGATCAGGTGTGCCAAAGGGGACTCACACTGGCACAAGGTCATGTGTGCCATAGAGGTCAAACACTGGCACGAGATCAGGTGTACTCGAGGGAACTGATGAGGCTACTGGACCCATGGCCAAGATGGCCGGATCATTTGCAGTCAGAGACCGGACCGTAGGTAAGGAGGCCTCGACGAACCCATCCGCAGGACTAGACTCCCCCATCTGCCAGGAAGCCACACAGGTAGGAACGTAGTTGACAGCCAGCGACAAATTGCAGGACAGGTCACAGTAGGCGAGACTCTCAAAGAAGAGAGCATCATGAAACTCAACAATGTGATGGTGGGCAGGGTCAGAAAAGTGCGAAGCCTTTGATGGCGGGGAGATGCCAAGGAAGGTACACATGCGACCCCAAGGTGAGACCTTGAACCCCTTGCTAGTCCTTGGTGTATGAGACGCAGGCGAGGCACCTCCACACGCGAGCAAGACGCAGATCGGAGCGATGGTCGAACCACAACTTGTACGGTGTGACATAGTCGGAAAGGGGACAATGTGGCAAGCGGTTCTAGACCCACGCCATGTAGAAGAAGCCTCAAAGCCAAAGCACTCCGGAAGACCGCACTTTTACTGCATAGCGTGAACCGCATCCTCCATGGTGCGGTTCCAACGCTGAGACATACCGTTCTGTTGTGGTGTAGCGAGGATGGAGAGCTGGTGAAAAGGACCATGCTCAACAAAGAAGGTATCCATCTTGCCTAAGAGCATGCCACCACAATCCGAGCAGAACGTGTGCAGGGTGTGACGAGACTGACTCTCAGCCATCACCAGCCACATGGGAACCATTAAAGCATCATCGCTCTTGTGGCGGAGGTTGCAGACCCACCGCATCTGGGTGAAGTCATCAGTCAGGGTGAGAACATGCCCTACTGACACTATTTATCAGCAAAAATGAAGCATTTTTAGGAATTTTGTGCCACAAGTGACAACTTCATTATAAAACACTGTCATTAGTGACAGATAACTCTTCCTGAATTCTTCGTGTTCATGTCCTCATGTAGGATTTGGAGCGGTGCGTGAAGCGAGGCGGTACAGAGTGGCGTCCACATGTGAGAGAGTACGGGGGCGCATCGGTTTTTGCGAGGGAGATGGTTTGTCGGTCGGCAAAATTTCCTCTAGCGGCTGCGCCGAGCGGGGTTCGAACGAGACTAGAGAAAAAATATTGCTGGCCGCGGCCATTGACAATGAAAACTGTGGCCACTCTGACAATGTAACACAAAGTGTTTCACCAATAAATTGTGTTTCTTGTGACAAGAAAAAAAAATCGCCGTTGAATAGTGTCAGTAGGGTATCGACCCCGATCTAAGAGGGACCGACTGGGAAAGGACCGAGAAGGTCCAAGTGGAAAAACTCTAATGCACACAGTGCTTGGGAAGAGGAGTCAAGATAAGAGCAGCGATGCCTCTTACCCTGGGTGCAAAAATACAATCGATCTTGGACGGCTTCTCAATGGAATTCGCGTCAAGACCGAGAGCTGACTGGGTTTGAATGATTTTGGCCATAGTGTCCAAGCTCACATGGCAGATGCGATGATGTAACAAGTGCTAATGCTCAGGGGAGAGAACACCATTGACAAACATACATGCAGAGGAGAGAGGGGGAGAATAAATACAAGGAATGCAATGAGACACATGATAAAGGTCATCAACAACGGCAGCACGTAGCACGATGGCCCGTGTGTCAAGAGCATTCACTGTGGAAGAATACGTAGAGCGCTCAACAGGGAGACACATCCTAATGCATGTACAAACAGAGAGCAGACTGAGCTCAAGAGCAGGGAAAAAGAGCAAATAGGAAATGTACAAGGGGCCAGACAGACCATGAAACTGCACAAACCCATCTCCTTGCACAGGGAACGACTGACCAGGCCATGGGTGAACCGACCAAATGGGCGCAATGGGACCAAGCATAACAAAGCCAATACAATGACAAGTCATGTGATGGGTGGCACAAGGGTCGATGATTGAGGTACCACTCGGTTCACGACGAGTCGTCAACACTGAACAACATGCCACAGAACACTTTACCTCTTTTGGACGTGTGTCAAAAGAATTGGGCAACAGAAATAATAGGACAAGTTGACTCGACACCACTCGGTGGTGACAATACTTGAACACCTCCCTGAGTATGAAGCGCCAGCAGCTGACAAAGCTCCACAATCGTGCGCTTCCGAGGGTCTCGATCACTGTTGCTGCATGGTAAAACAGATGCTTCTCCTATGGTCGTGGTTGCGAAGTGCCCCATCCTTGTGTCACCAAAGGAAATCCGTTGCACTTGCATCGCCTGGAGGCTGCACATGATGTGAGGCTAGTCAAGGAGCTGCTCACAATCCGTGTAGCGGTGAGCGCCCTCACAATTGTAGCAGTGGACAGAACTTCCACTGCCACTACTTGCCGACAATACTGCAGGTGTTGTCCCTTGCCACGTCATTTTTTTCCCTTCTTTCCCTGTGTGACTACTGCAACATCTTGAGTGTGGCCGCTCTAGGTATAGGAGGAAGAGGAAGAATCAGTGGAGGTAGGACTAGTGAAATGGGACAGGGGCGTAGGAAGGGTCGTAGTCACTGTTGCAACAAGTGGAATTTGCAGATGGGCAATAGCAGCCTCATGAGCCGATGTGGGCTAGAGGAAGTAGCAATGGGTCCAAGGAAGCAGCTATACTGAGTCTGAAAACTCAGAGAGGGCCACACAGTCAAAGTTCATAAAGATCTTCACGTGGTCCAAGTGCGACCCCATCATGATGGTGTCGCGAGCCCAGATTTGTGTCCCGCCACCTGTCCCAAGGCGCGTGTGAAGTCGCATCGCGCACCTCCAGTAGTCAGCTGCAATCTGTGTGGGACCCTGAGAGAGGGAGTGAAACTCACGCAATCGAGTTGCCCTCGTGGCATGAGTCTTAACAGTGAGCATTGTCAAAGCCAGCTCCTAGCCCATGGTGGACGAGGTATAGGGAGACCACAAGTGAGAGAAACGCTACCAAAAGTGAATGCTACTAAACCATGTGTCTGATCCAGACGGTGAGAAGGTGGAGGGGTGAGAGGCTGTGACCCCAGACGCACCTCACGAATGCTCTCCTCACGTGTGCGATCCTCTATCTCCTCCTCATCCCAGGTATCAACCTTTGATGAGGGGTGCTGAGGCCACGGCGTTGTGTAGGACTTAGGCTACTAAACAGATGTTGTAGCTCCTATAGATCCTCTTGCTGGCTGCCGCGACGCCCCTGAATGATCCCTCAGTAACTCCGCAATCTCCTACAACTCATTGGTCCGCTACTACTGCCAGTGCATCTTATCCTGCGTCGATTGCGAGTGACTGTGACCGTGGACTCGCGATGCCTAAAGAGGAGGAGGAGGAGGGGTCTCCTAGCCCTTTGCCCTTATCACGTACCGGCGCCATCGCAGTGCTCAGTCTAGGACCAAACGTAAAAATGCTCTGAATTGGAAACCAACATCGTTTCTAGAGGGGTTCAAAATGTCATAAAAATGACGTTTTGACACAGAAATTTCTGACGTCAGTACTGTCGATGATGACGTCAGCACGTTTTTTTCTCACTAGCGTTTTTTACACTGGCGTTTTTCACCCATGGCTTTAGCCCTTTTCTAGTCAGGCCGACTCGACTCCGTGCCCCTAAGAAAGCTCGAGGGGTGAACGCGTCACTCCCTCCTCACCGCTACACAGGGGTTGCACAGCTCTTGCAGAGGACTTCGCAGCTCCTGCGTAGTGCTACGAAGCTTCTAGGCAGAACTGCTGCTGCGTAGCACTACAGAGTAGCGATTGGTGTGTAACAGCAGTGCTGCACAAGGCAGCGGTCGCTGCTCTTGCTGCTACGAGTGTGCTACTGCTACGGTTGATGCCATTGATGTGGCGCTACTGTAGCCGCTACCACTGATGCGGTGTTGCTATTGCTACCGTCGTTGTAGCAGCTGCAATGTTGATGATGCGCCATTACTGCCTTTGTTGCTATTGTTGCACAATTGTTGCTGCTCACGGCCGTTGATGTCGTTGTTGCTGTTAGCTACTGTTGCTGCTCCGCACTGCCTCTGCTTATAGCCGCTGCCGTGAGCTGATGTTACAAGCTGCTTCTACCGTATTTTTCCTTCAATGATGGTTGCTTGACACGATTGCTTCTGACACTCGATGCTTCTACTACAGCTTGGCATGGCTGCTACGGCTTGTCACGGCTGCAGCTCCTTGCTACGGTGGTGGAGATTGCGTGGTGACGTTGCTGCTGCAGACGTCGAGGTGACGTCTCTGTTGCCAACATCTACTGCGACGGGTTCCGGGACACGGCTGCGGTGGTGACTCTCACTGTTGCTGATTGTGCTGCATCTCTACGGTGCAGCCTAGTGAGAGTGGTCTTGCTAATCTAATACAATGAGAAGCAGCTAGAAGGTTTCCTAGCCTTGCTGGTGCTGACGTAGCCACACTGTCCAGTTAGCTAGCATACTAGCAAGCAAGCAGGTGCAAGAAATAGTAAGGGTTAGAATACGAAGACACGCAAAGTCTCATAAGTCTCATAGCTTAGTAATGCAAAGAGGAATGGCAACTAAAAAATGCACACCATAAATACCTTCCGTGGTGCACGGTTGTTGACGCACGCGGTAGTGTCAGTTTGTCCTAAAATCGGTCCAAAACCACTCTTTTGACCATGACTCTGCGCAGAGGCATCTAAACGCAATACCTTATGAACCTAGAGTGTAATGGGTCGTGTCTCCAGCTCCTGCTCTGAATTCGTCGTCTGAGTTCACAGAATAGCGTTTTAAATCCACGTCAGGGATTTACCCCCTTCGCAAGACTGAGGGGCAATCGTCATCAATGACCCAGAGGAGGGAGACTCGAATGTTTCGAGTCTCCGGCAGCCCATTTCCGTTTTTAACCAAACCCCTGGTTTTGGGACCCAAACCGGGGGTTTTTACCTCAAAGTCGTGTGTTCGCACGAGTTACTTTGTTTGTTTTATGTCAAAGTTTGTCGAGAACGAACTTCGATTTACGTTTTGCCGTTCTGGCACGAAATCGTCGTGTGCGAGGCACGCTGGCGATTTTGCGTCCGCTCTCTCTCCACCTCACCCTCGCTCCCCCTATCCCTCGTCATCACTTGCTTGTTTTGCAAGGAGGGCGAGGGGGGGCAAGGGCACGAGGCCACAAGGCCTCGCCCTCAAGGCCCTCGTGGCCTTTCAGCTGCCGATCAGGGTGAGGCAGCGATCGGCAGCTGGCGGCTTGCCGGCCGGTGGCCGGCCGGTCGCTTGGCCGGCCGCCGGCCGTCCAGCCGGCCGGCAGCGAGCTGGCCGGTGGCTAGCAAAGTGCTGGCCGCCGGCCAGCCCTCACTGACGCGAGGGATGGTGTGCAACCACCCCTCGCTTCAGTGAGGAGGGATGGCCGAACCGGCCCTCCCACTACATTCCTCCGTACTTGTTATGAACCGTCCCGGTTCATGAACAACAACTAGGATTGTCAGTCAGTGAGTCATCAGCATTGTGAAAGAAAAGTAATAATTTCAATCACCAGCTGGAAATGAACACATGCATGGTACTTAGACCTAAGATGCATCTTGTAGGTAAGCACGGCTAGCGGCCTCCCCCCTTAAGGCTGGAGCGTCCGCGCGACAACCATGTTGGGCGTCCCCAACCTCCTATGGTCGCTGTCCATGAATGCTGCCCTCTGGGAATGTTGTTCACCTTTTCTGCGTTCAGGTGGTACCTCCTGCCACGCGTCGATCTGTACGAGCTGCAAACTCCCTCCAGTACTCGTTGACCACCCCTGTGGGCAACCGAGATTCGGGCTCCCATGAGTTATGTTCAGGTCCACAACCGGCCCAATGAATGAGGTACTCCCTAACAACGCACGACCAAAGAGTACGCTCTCGGTGCTGGAGTAGGCGAAGGACCTCGTATTGGCCGTGGGCAACAAGGACTTCTGGCGATGACTGAACGGTTCCGTCTGCCGTATATGTAGCCAGCAGGCTCACATGAAACACGTCATGTGTTTTCATACTCGGTGAAAGTAGCAATCGGTATGCCACTAGCCCGATTCGTGCCACAATGGGAAACGGCCCAATCCACTTCGGTAGAAGTTTTCTTACCCCTGGCGACTTCAGTCGAAGGTTTTTAGTGCTAAGCAGCACTTTGTCCCCGATGTCAAACGAGACCTCCTGGCGACCTTTGTCGGTATATGCCTTTTGTCGCTACCGAGCTACTTGCAGGTGACCCTTCACCTCCTGTAACAAGGTGTCGATGCGCTCGGCAAAGGCTTGAGCGGAAGGAACATGTCCTTCTGTGCTCCCACTCTTCACCAATGAAGAGGGTACCACTGGATGCCGACCACTGTTCAACACGAACAGCGTGAACTGTGTGGACTCGTTCACCGAGTTGTTCATCGCAAAATCTGCCGGTGCTAGGAATTCGTCCCAATCATGCATGGCAGGGTCCACGTACATGTGGAGCATCTGCTCCAGAGTGCGATTCATGTGCCCAGTTTGTCCGTTAGTTTGAGAATGAAATGCTGTCGACATTTGTGACTCACTGCCGAAGTACTCGTGCATCTTTTGCCATAACTTACTAGCAATTTTTCGATCCCGATCGGAGATAATGCGCAACGGCAAACCGTGGTACTTTGCGACATCCTCAAAGAAGAGACGAGCGGTCTCCTCTACGTTCACGTCAGTGGTTGTAGGAATGAAGTGTGTCATCTTCGTCAAAAGATCCACAACCACTAGTATTGCATCGTGGCCACGGGCCGTGTCCGAAAGACCAGTAATGAAGTCCATGCTAACGCACTCCCATGGTGTCCCAGGAATGGGAAGCTGTTGGAGGAGTCCAGCAGGCCTCTGATTACTAGCCTTATTCCGAAGGCATGGGTCGCATGTCATGCAATACTTACGGACATCGACACTCCATCCTGGCCACCAATAGTGGTCCAAGAGTTCATGTCCGGTCTTTCGGGGTCCCACATGATCTGCGATCGGCGGGTCGTGGAACTGGGAGATAACCTTTGCCCAAAGGTCTCCCGAGTTTGGCACAACAACTTGTTCTCCGTGCCAGAAGATTCCTGCGGTCTCCACCAAGCCGTATTTGTCCAGATTTTGGGAGTCTTGAAACCAAGAATCCATACAGTATCCCATCCGGATCCTGTTTACAAAACCGTTGTAATGGATAATCTCTCGTGGTGGTTGCCGCAGAGGTGCAGGGGGGTCTGGTGGTTGTACTACTACTATTGCAATGGCCATAAAACACCCACTGACCTTGGTGGTTGCTTTTATTTCCACAGGCTGTCGACTTAGTGGATCGGCCACATTGTCTCGTCCTGGCCGATATTCCCATGTGAAGGAGAATCGACTCGGGTATTCACTCCAACGCGCTTGCCGTCTCGAAAGGTTCGGTTGCGTTTGGAAAAACACCAATGGATTATGGTCGGTCACGACCGTCACACCCCCTTCCGCACCCTCGAGGTAGCAATGCCACATATTGAAAGCGTGTACTACCACAAGGAGTTCTTGATCCCCAGTCGTATATCAGGTTTCCGTGGGGATCAGCTTCTGGCTCTCATACACAAGTGGATGACCATTCTGCATGAGGACAGCTCCAAGTCCTACTACCGACGCATCACATCGAACCTCCCACGGTTGCGATGGATCCGGAAGAGCTAGGACGGGTGCCGTGGATAGAAGCTTTTTGACTTTGAGAAATGCGTTCTTGCAATCAGGTGTCCATTCCCAACGCAAGTCTTTTCGTGTGAGCCTGGTTAGCGGTGCTACCAAGGTCGAATACCCTTGCATAAACCGTCGAAAGTAGTTTGCAAGGCCGAGGAAAGACCGAATCTGCCCAACATTTTCAGGGCGTGGCCAGTCCACAACGGTTTGATCTTTCGTGGGTCGACACGGATGCCGTCCTTGCCGACGATGTGTCCAAGGTATTCGAGCTCATCTTGTGCAAACTTGCACTTGCTCACTATTGCATAGAACTTCTTTTCCCAAAGGATTGCGAGAACTTCGCGCAGATGTTCTATGTACTCTTCCATTGATTTGGAGAAAACAACGATGTCATCCAGGTAAACCAAGACAAACCATCCGAGTTGCTTGGCGAACGTTCGGTTGATTTCTCCTTGGAAGGTTGCCGGGGCATTTGTAAGCTCGAAGCATAACACTCAAAACTGATAGTGTCCCATGTGCGTTCGAAACGCGGTTTTGGGCACATCATCTTCCGTGATGCGGATTTGATGGTACCCTTGAGACAAATCCAAGGACGAAAACACTTTTGCGCCTTGGAGTTGGTCAAAAAGGTCCTCAATCCGCAGTAAGGGGAATTGATTTTTCACCATCAGCTTGTTCAACGCTCGGTAATCCAAGCACATGTGCAAACCACCATCCTTTTTGTTAACAAAAAGGATCGGTGCACCGTACGCCAAGCTACTGGGCTCGATCCACCCTTTTGCAAGGTACTCTTTGATTTGGCATTCGGCCTCTTGCCTTTCTGCTGGACTAAGGCGATACATGGGTCTGAACGGAGGAGTCACCTCCGGTTGCAGTGGAATCACGTGGCCCATGTGTCTTTCTAGTGGAACCCCAGTCCGTGGGTCTTGGAATACATCCAAGAACTCCGCCAATAGATATTTGATCTCTTCTGGCGTGTCTTCCTTCACGTCGTCCTCCACTTTCTGCAGTTGATCCAAGAAGTATCGACAACCTTGTCGAATACATCTCTTGACCTGCATTGCAGACAAGCTGGCGTGGACTTTGCGTCCGGTAAGTGATAATTCCGTACTCGGAATCAACGTAAAGCGGCGCTATCCTTTTCAGAGGATCAAACGCTTTGATTCAAAGCACATTAGGGCCTTGTTCTCACGGAGCCAGGGATCGCCTAGCACCACGTCAAACAGGTCAAGAAGGTTGAGTACCTTCAACGTGACACTTTGTGTATACTGTTGAATGCAAATTTTTGCTTTACAAGTACCGATCACGAGAACCGTACGGTTGTCACCGACAACAACTGCACTATTCGATGGCTCGTACTTCAGGCCAACTTGTCGTGTAAAGCCAAGGCTAACAAAAGATTCGTCCCCTCTAGTGTCAGTAAGTACGTTCACGGGAGCACCAGCTAGGTGTCCTTTGAACTGCATCGTCATGTTGCCTCCACTCTTCCGAGTGAAGACACTTGACGACGGCAAGTCGAGTTTGTGATAAACACGGAATCTGTATGACGGGCGTTGCAACTCCCATGATTCACCCACTCAAGTCCACATCTTGTAGGCACGTGTGAATTTCGCTAGCACTTTCCAGTCTTTGAATTTGACTAGGTCGAAATCATCGACTAAAGGTACTGCGAACGTGATTGAAATCATAACTTTGAGGGTATTTTCTTCAATCAGTGCGTTACACAACTCTTGTACAGTGGTCGGTGTTGCCACTACTAAGCATGTACGGTCATGCATCTTGTCCGGAGATGCAAGGTTTAGTGGGAAATGACCGTCAGCAAATGTGGAATTCGGTTCAACAAGAGAAGAGAAGACAACAGAGAAATTTGAACTCGTCAAAAACTCAAATTGTTTAACATCCTCATCTGAAAACATGAACCCACACTCGTGATCCAGTTTTACCCCTGAGTGGTCCGCGCTGACATCACTCAGGAGTGGGGAAAACCCGTCTCACGGCCCTGTCCGTTACCACGGCCGGGCCCATTGCCGCGACCGCGACCCTGACCACGGCCCTGTCCACGGCCTCCTGCTGCACTATCTCCAGGAGGTGCTGCTGCTGCAGCTAACGACGCGGCCTCTTGTCCCCCCCTAGCAGCCTGAGGGCACTGAGCCCTAAAGTGGCCCGGCTGCATGCAGTTGTGACAGAGCCCTTCGCGGAAGGATGCGTTGCGACGCTCACGCGCCGCCTGTAGCTTATCATTCTCGCGGTTGCGCTTGTTGTTGGAGCCCTTGTATCCACCAGCCTTCTTAGCTGGAGGGTTTGCAGGCTGCTTGCCCTTGGCCCCGCCTCGCTCTCCAGCTGACCCACCAGCCCCTGCAGCGTCCATGCGCATGTCGCGGCCTTGCTGTGCACGCACGTTCGGCCGTGCATCAGAGTAGTGCTTCGGGTTCGCCGAATACACTTCGCTCATGTAGTCGCGCAACGCCCTCCAGCTTGTCCAAGCTTGGCCAGTGGTTGTCCTGGTGGTCTTGTCCTTCAGCTTCTCGCTAGCGAGACCATCACGCAAGTACTCCAGCAGCATGCACTCCGGGTACTTGAAGGTTTGAGTCCCATCGCCCTCGGTGAAGCTTTCGGCTTCTTCCACGAGTGCGGCGATCTCGCTCAAATAGGATTCGAGCAAGCTACCCACCTGCATGAAGTCCTTGATCTTGTGGAAGGCGCGTTGTGCCTCCTCACGTTGGGTGCACTTCTTGCGCATGATCGCGCAGAAGGCCTCCCACGGCATGGGCTGCCACTCGAGGTGCGGTTGCTGCGCAGTCCACTCCTTGACCACATACTTGAAGATTTTGTCTTCAAGCCGCGTTGTGGCAAGGTCGCCCCACTGGCTGAGTGGGGCCTTGTGGACACGTAGGACGTGCTCCATGCGGTTCAGCCAGTCGGTCAGCTTCACGCCCTTCCGGAAGATCTCCACACTGTGGAGGAAGGACGTGTTCATGACCGACCCCGAAGTCGTGGAGGTAGGCAAGTCGTCGCTGCCACCGGCAGTGGCATCCGCAGTTGCAGCACACTGCGCTTGCTGTTGCATCCGTACCTGGGTCACGCTCTGCAACACCTTGTCGAGGTCGTTGCATTGGCGGCTTGCCTCATGGGCGACCAGGCGCTGCAACTGGCGATCACGGTCAAGGTCTGTGATGCTCTGCCCGACGTGTGCTAGCAGGTTTGCAAACGCAAGCTTGAGCTCTGATGTCATCAGAGCATCGGCGATAGCCTCTAGGGCCTCGCGTTGTCCGTGCACCCTTACCCACTGCAAGAGGGTACGGTTTGCGTACACGCCTCAAAGGAGTCCCACCTTTTGGAGGAGACTGTCGTCGGCGACGACAGTCTCGGCGACGACGCTCGAGTGGGCGCTGCCTTGCCCTATTGCGGCCGCATCCGCCCCCATTCCTCCGAGTGGTGCCGTATCTCTACCATCGGTGGTGATCTTGAGTCGGCCTGCGGCCTCGGCAGCAAATTCCGTGAGCCTACGACGGTCATAGCGAATTGCCTTTGCGGCGACGTCGTCCGGCTCATTCTCGCGGGAACTTCCTGTGTGGTTGCTTTCAGTGCCCTTGCTGCTCTCGGCAGTCTCACTGCTGTCGGCAGCTTCAGGCGATGCGGCGGGTGTCTTTCCCTTCTTGAGCAATCGGCTCGAGTTCGTCGAACGATGATGGCGATGGTCGCGATCCTCGTCGCCTTCGCCATCGTCGGCGTCGTGCTCTTTGTCGGGGTATCCCCCCGGGAGATCCTCCTCCATTGCGTCGTCCGTCGCGTGGGGGTCGTCCACGTGCATGTCGACGTGCTCGTCGAGCACCTTTTCAGCCTCCGCACGCTTCTTGGTATTCGCCGAGGTTGGCGTCAATTGCCTTTGGCGGTACGGTTGCCTTTGGCTTGGCAACCGTGCTCGCGGCGGCGGCTCCCAAAATTTGGAGTCCGCCGAGAGCTCGTGGAGAGGCCATCACCACCTTGCCCTTGTTGGTCTTGGACGGTCCAGCACTTGCCATCTCGTCGCCCGTGCAACTAGCACGTGAAGACCATAGTGAGAATCACCCCACAACGTTAAGGAGGAATTGCCTCATACAAACCCCCTGCTCTCACGATCGGTGAGGCAATTATAAATTGAATTTCTATGTTCCTAGGCCGCCACGTCGGCACAAGGTCGTGGGTTTTGAAACTAGTTTTCCTAAGCCGTGACTCACGACGATTGGCAAGGACTAGTACCTAGGAAAACAGAAATTTACAAGACAATGGAATGAGGAGGAATGTGAGTGTCGCTCACAAAACAAGAGCAAAGAGTGCTAAAGAGAATTCTAACAATTCCTACCAAGTCTTCCATTCTTTCTTCTCCTTCTTGTCTTCCTCTTGTCTTCTTGTCTTCCATGGTCTTCTCTTCACGCTCCTTGACGCTTCTCGCGTTCTTGGGCGACATCTCCCTTCAACAGGCGGCGTTGGCGAGCCGCCAAAAATCTTCAAGGTGTCACCCTCCTTTTTAGGGTGCTCTCAGGCCGTGAGAGTCCCTAAGCTTGGGTAGGGGCGCTATCCCAATTTTTGGATGAAGGCATTTTGAAGGAGCCTTGACAATGGGGAGGATTTTTGTGGTCTTTGAGGGTGGGAACTCCCCACCCCGTCCTACAAAAATCCTTCTAGCCCTCTGGAAGTGAAGAGAGGCTGGAAGAAAGAGTCTCCACCAAGTAGAGATTTTTTCAAGCTCTCTAACGCACTTTACGGCGCTTCAATCCGTGAATTGTAGATGCCGTAGTCCCTTCTGGCGTTTCTGCTGTTGCTTGTAGCTGTCGGTGGCATTTTATATGTGACGTAGCCGCCGTTTCCGTCCAACCCTTAGTCGCGAGGGTCGTCTAGCTCTGAGAACCACTGTAACGGGTCGTGTCTCCAGCTCCTGCTCTGGAGTTGTCATCGGAGTTCGCAGAATGGCGTTCTGAGTCCGCGTCAGGGGTTTACCCCCTTCGCAAGACTGAGGGGCAATCGTCATGAACGACCCAGAGCAGGGAGACTCGAATGTTTCGAGTCTCCGGAGGCCCATTTCCGTTTTTAACCAAACCCCTGGTTTTCGGATCCAAACCGGGGGTTTCTACCTCGAACTCGTGTGTTTGCACAAGTTATTTCGTTTGTTTTATGTCGAAGTTCGTCGAGAACGAACTTCGATATATGTTTTGCCGTTCTGGCACAAAATCGTCGCGTGCGAGGCACGCTGGCGATTTCGCTCTAGCTCTCTCTCCGCCTCACCCTTGCTCTCCCTATCCCTCGTCCTCGCTTGCTTGTTTTGCAAGGAGGGAGAGGGGGGGGGCGAGGGCAAGAGGCCACGAGGCCTCGCCCTCGAGGCCCTCGTGGCCTCTCAGCCGCCGATCGGGCTGAGGCCATGATCGGCGGCTGGCGACCGGCCGGCCGGTGGCCGGCCGGTCGCTTGGCCAGCCGACGACCGTCCAGCCGGCTGGCAGCGAGCTGGCCGGTGGCCAGCAAAGTGCTGGCCGCCGGCCAGCCCTCGCTGACGCGAGGGGTGGTGCGCAACCACCCCTCGCTTCAGCGAGGAGGGAGGGCCGAACCGGCCCTTCCGCTACATAGAGATGCAAAATCTTGAGCCGGACCACACACGCACAAGTCCGGCATCGATATTTGGACAAACAATGCAAACCATGCAAATCAAGATCAAGAACCCCTTCACTGAACAAACTCTAGCGACTACAAAAAATTGCAGCCCTTCCCAGAAAGCACCCGGGTCGTCGTGGCAGCTATCTGGCAGGTGCTTGTGGGTGGAGCCACTACCCTTTGGCAGGGATGGCAGTGAGAAGATTCCAGGAAGCTTCCTAGCCTTTCTGCTTGCTAGCCTGACAGCACGGGTCTGGCTGGTTGACACACAGGTCATGCAAGGGACAGCAAGGGTAGGGAGAGACACGTGCACTTGTATCTCAAGCTTCAACTGAAGTGAATGCAGAGAGGGATAACAAATGACAGGTCCACAACATAAATAGCCGCCGTGGCTCACGGCGGGTGGCGCACACGGCGGTGCAAAACCTGTCAAACCTGAACCGGCCCAAAACCACTGTTTTGGCCATAATTCTGCACACAAGCGTCCAAACGGAGCGCCGTCTGATCCTACGGATGCACGACAAAAACACAGACACAACGACTGGTCACACGCCTACGTCCGGGAACAGCCGGAGAGTGTAAGAAAACAAACATGTAAATCAGCCCGGCAGGGCTGTCCACCGAGAAAATCCTGAAGACCTCCAAACGTAGTCCGTGGGCTGTGGGAGCCCTCTGGTACACTGGGTAGGCTGCCAGGTTGCCTCCAGCGGGTGGAGCATCACCTCAGGGAACTCTGTCTCCAGCTGGGTCCGCCTCGAGGATCTGCACGAGCATGGACACGGCCGAGTGGTCACAACCAACTGTACAACTGTGTATGACTGACAACATCACAACACTCCCCCATGACCCGATGGTACGCATGTCCATACACGTGCAGAACGCGTGCCGGTGCAACACAGAGTGCTCAACAGGGACCCGGACAATCACCCACTCTCGGACAGGGGTCGCAATCCGACGGAACGAACAGCCCCGAGGAGCTTCCCACGTGCCAGTGCCTTGGTCAGGAAGTCAGCGCGCTGCAAGTCTGTGCCCACCCAGACGATGGAGATCAACTGCCGCTCCACCAGATCGTGCACGAAATGATACTCGACAGCGATGTGCTTTGTGCGTGCGTGGAACACACCAGAGTTCTCAGCGATCGCGAGAGCACTCTGGTTGTCGCATCGGAGGATGATGGTAGGCACGGACTGACCCAAGCACTAGAACAACCGCTGGAGCCACACCGCCTCAGCGGCGCCAGCGCCCAGAGCAACATACTCAGCCTCTGAGGAGCTGCGAGCAATGCACCCCTGCTTGCCGCTGCGCCAAGACACAGCGGTGCCACCAATCAGGAACACGTAACCCGTGCGGCTGCGTCCATCAGGACTCCATGCCCAGTCGCTGTCGGTGTAGCCATCTACCACAACCGAGCACTGTCTCCGAAAGCAGAGACCGTGATACGGTGTGGAGACCACGTACCGGACGACTCGCAAAGCTGCGTNTGTGCGAGTAGGTTGACAGCGAACGCAATGTCGGGACGCGTGGTCGTGGCCAAGTACATCAGTGAGCCAATGATGCGCAAGTACAGGGTCACGTCCACAGTCTCGCCCAGATTGGCTGGGTCTGTCACCTTCAGGGTGTCCTGCCCGTCGGGAGTGATGGGTGGCGAGGCGGCAGGAACAGCGCCAAGGAGGTCAACAAACTGCTCCCCCACAACCTGTGCATATCGTGCCTGATGGAGGAGGAGTGTCCGTCGACGACGATCACGCACAATCTCCATCCCGAGGAAAACAGCCGCTGGACCAAGGTCCTTCATCCTGTAGGCGGCCTGCAGCACCGCCTTGGCCTCCTTCACGGCCTCCAGTGAAGGAGACGCAATCAGGAGATCGTCCACATACACCAGAATGGCAGTGAGGTGCTCGGCTGTTCGTCGGATGAAAAGTGACAGGTCGGCATCACTCTGGACGTACTCGGCCTGAGTGAGGGTGCGAGTGATCTCTCAGTTCCAGCACTGGGGCGACTGCTTCAGGCCATACAAGGCCTTGCGCAAGCGCCAGACCTTGTTGCCCTCGACCTCAAACCCAGGTGGCTGGACCATGTAGATCTCCTCCTCCAAGGTGCCGTGGAGGAAC
>SZWC01001797.1:238998-260591 GCA_023375785.1 Penium margaritaceum | reverse complement strand
CGTGTAAGTGCGTGTAAGTGTGTATAAGTGTGTATATGTGCGTGTAAGTGCAGTTTAAGTCTGTGTAAGTGCGTATAAGTGCGTGTAAGTACGTGTATGTGCGTGTAAGTGTATGTAAGTGTATGTAAGTGTGTGTAAGTGTATGGAAGTATGTGTAAGTGCGTGTAAGTGCGTATAAGTACGTGTAAGTGCGTGCAAGTGCTTATAAGTGCATGTTAGTGCATGTAAGTGTGTGTAAGTGCGTGTAAGTGCGTATAAGTGCATGTAAGTGCGTGTAAGTGTGTGTAGGTGCGTGTACGTATGTGTAAGTGTGTGTAAGTGTGTGTAAGTGCATGTAAGTGCGTGTAAGTATGTGTAAGTGCGTGTAAGTGTGTGTAAGTGCATGTAAGTGCGTGTAAGTGCGTGTAAGTGCGTCTAAGTGCGTGTAAGTGCGTGTAAGTGCGTGTACATACGTGTAAGTATGTGTAAGTGCATGTAAGTGTGGTGTAAGTATGAGTAAGTTCGTGTAAGTGCATGTTAGTATGTAGAAGTGCGTGTAAGTGCGTGCAAGTGTGTACAAGTGCGTGTAAATGTGTGTAAGTGCGTGTAAGTGCGTGTAAGTACGTATAAGTGCATATAAGTGTCTGTTAGTGCGTATAAGTGTGTGTAAAAGCATGTAAGTGTGTGTAAGTGCATGTAAGTGCGTGTAAGTGAATGTAAGTGCATGTAAGTGCATGTAAGTGCGTGTAAGTGCGTGTAACTGCGTATAAGTCGGTAAAAGTGTGTGTAAGTGCACGTACGTGCGAGTAAGTACGTGTAAGTACGTGTAAGTGCGTGTAAGTACGTGTAAGTTTGTGTCAGTGCGTGTAACCACGTATAAGTGCGTGTAAGTGCATATAAGTGTGTGTAAGTGCATGAAAGTACGGTTTCGGTTTGTGTAAGTGCGTGTAAGTGCGTGTAAGTGCGTGTAAGTGTGTATAAGTGTGTCTAAGTGCGTGAAAGTGCGTGTAAGTACAGTTTAAGTGGGTGTAATTTTGTGTAAGTTCGTACAAAAGCGTGTAAGTGCGTCTAAGTGCGTGTAAGTGAGTGTAAGTACAACTAAGTACGCGTAAGTGCGCGTAAGTATGTGTAAGTGCGTGTAAGTGTGTGTAAGTGCGTTCAAGTACGTGTTAGTGTGTGTATGTGTGTGTGTAAGTGTATGTAAGTACCTGTAAGTGCATATAAGTGCGTGTAAGTACGTGTGGGTACGTGTAGGTGCGTGTAAGTGTGTGTAAGTGCATGTGAGTGCGTATAAGTGTGTGTAAGTGCGTATAAGTGTGTGTAAGTGCGTGTAAGTGCATGTAAGTGTGTGTAAGTGTGTGTAAGTATGTGTAAGTACGTGTAAGTGCATGTAAGTGTGTGTAAGTGCATGTAAGTGCGTGTAGAAGTGATTTAAGTGTATGTAAGTTCGTGTAACTGCGTGTAAGTACGTACACGTATGTGTAAGTGCGTGTAAGTGCGTATAAGAAGGATATCCGGATACATCCGGATACATCCGGATGTGGATATCAGCTGGAAATATGTGGCTTTTTTCGAAGGTGTCCGTGAGTATCCGGAGGTATCCGCTGGTATCCATACAAGTATCCGGATGTATCCGTACTTCTATCCGTTGAACTTTCTGGATAGTGCAAGTATCCCCAAGTATCCGTAAGTATCCGGATATTTGAGGCAACTATCCGGATAGCGGATACCTGACTGGTGAATATATCCGGATTGCGGATACCTCCAAAAAGGGACGAATTTTTCCGGACTCTCATGCCTATGTGTAAGTGCGTATAAGTATGTGTAAGTGCGTGTAAGTGCGTGTAAGTGCATGTAAGTGCGTGTAAGTGGGTGTAAGTGCGTGTTAGTACATATAAGTGTGTGTTAAAGCGTATAAGTGTGTGTAAGTGTGTGTAAGTGCGTGTAAGTCCATGTAAGTACGTGTAAGTGCATGTAAGTGCATGTAAGTGCGTGTAAGTACATGTAAGCGCGTGTAAGTGCGTATAAGTGCGTGTAAATGCGTGTACGTATGAATAAGTGCATGTAAGAACGAATAAGTGCATGTACGGGCGCATAAGTACGTGTAAGTGCGTGTAAGTGCGTGTAAGTGCGTGTGAGTGCGTGTGAGTACATGTAAGTATGTGTAAGTGCGTGTAAGTACGTGTAAGTGCGTGTAAGTGTGTGTCAGTACGTGTAAGTACGTGTAAGTGTGTGTAAGTACATGTAAGTGCGTGTAAGTTTGTATAAGTGAGTGTAAATGCGTGAAAGTGGGTGTAAGTGCGTGTAGGCACGTGTAAGTGCATGTAAGTATGTATAAGTGCGTGTAAGAGCGTGCAAGAGCGTGTGAGAGCGTGTAAGTACGTATAAGTGCGTGTAAGTGCGTGTAAGTGTGTGTAAGTATGTGTAAGTGCGTGTAAGTGCATGTACATTCATATCAGTGTGTGTAAGTACGTGTAAGTATGTGTAAGTTTGTGTAAGTGTGTGTAAGTGTGTGTAAGTGCGTGTAAGTGCATGTAAGTGCATGTAAGTGCATGTAAGTGCAGGTAAGTACAAAAACGTGCGTGTAAGTATGTGCAAGTGTGTGTAAGTGCGTGTACGTGCGTGTAACTGCATGTACGTACGTGTACGTGTTAGTTCGTATAAGTGCGTGTAAGTTCCTGTAAGTACGTGTAAGTACGTGGAAGTACGTATAAGTGCGTGTAAGTGCGTATAAGTACGTGTAAGTACGTGTAAGTACGTGTAAGTGCGTGTAAGTTCCTGTAAGTACGTGTAAGTACGTGGAAGTACGTATAAGTGCGTGTAAGTGCGTATAAGTACGTGTAAGTACGTGTAAGTACGTGTAAGTGCGTGTCAGCACGTGTAAGTACGTGTAAGTTCATGTAAGTACGTGTAAGTGCGTGTAAGTGCGTGTAAGTGTGTATAAGCGCATGTAAGTACATGGAAGTACGTGTAAGTTCATGGAAATGAATGTAAGTTTGTATAAGTGCGTATAAGTGCGTGTAAGTGCGTCTAAGTGTGTGTAAGTATGTCAAAGTGCCTATAAGTGCATATAAGTGCGTGTAAGTGCGCGTGAGTGCGTGTAAGTGTGGTTGAAGTGCGTATACGTTCGTGTAAGTGCGTGTAAGTAGGCATTAGAAAACAATATCCGCTATCCGGGGTATCCGCACTATCCTTCCAGTATCCGGATAGCAGATAGTACCTGGAAAACAACTTAGAAGGATATCCGGATACACCCGTATATATGTGGATGTTGATATCAGCTGGAGATATGTGGCTTTCTCTGAAGGTGCCTGTGAGTATCCGGAGGTATCCGCTGGTATCCGTACAAGTATCGCGGTTTATCCGTACTTCTATCCGTTGAACGATCCGGATAGTGCAAGTATCCGCAAGTATCCGTAAGTATCCGGATATTTGAGGCAACTATCCAGATAGCGGATACCTGACTGTGAAAATATCCGGATAGCGGATACCTCCAAAAAGGGACAGATATATCCGGATTTTCATGCCTACGTGTTAGTGCGTATAAGTGTGTGTATGTGCGTATATGTGCGTGTAAGTGTGTGTAAGTGGGTGTAAGTGTGTGTTAGTGTGTGTAAGTGTGTGTAAAAGTGTATAAGTGCGTGTAAGTATGTGTAAGTATGTATAAGTGCATGTAAGTGTGTATAAGTGCATGAAAGTGCGTGTAAGTGTGTGTAAGTACGTATAAGTGCGTGTAAGTACGTGTAAGTGTGTGTAAGTGCGTGTAAGTGCGTGTCAGTACGTGTAAGTACGTGTAAGTGCCTTTAAGTGCGTATAAGTGCGTGTAAGTGTGTGTAAGTGCGTATAAGCGTGTATAAATGCGTGTGAGTGCGTGTGAGTACGTGTAAGTATGTATAAGTGCGTGTAAATGTGTATGAGTACGTATAAGTGTGTATCAGTGCGTGTAAGTGCGTGTAAGTGCATGTAAATATGTGTAAGTGCATATATGTATGTATCAGTGCGTGTAAGGTCGTATAAGAGTGTGTGAGGGCGTGTAAATACGTATAAGTACGTGTAAGTGTGTGTAAGTGTGTGTAAGTGCGTGTAAGTGCGTGTAAGTGCATGTAAGTACGTGTAAGTTCGTGTAAGTGTGTGTAAGTACGTGTAAGTGTGTGTAGCTGCGTGTACGTGCGTATAAGTGCATGTAATGCGTGTGAGTGGGTGAAAGTACGTGTAAGTTCATGTACGTGCGTGTAAAATTCTGTAAGTACATGTAAGTGCATGTAAGTGTATGTAAGTGCATGTAAGTGCGTGTAAGTGTGTGTAAGTACGTGTAAGTGTGTGTAAGTGCGTGTAAGTACGTGTAAGTACGTGTAAGTGCATGTAAGTGTATGTAAGTGCATGTAAGTGCGTGTAAGTGTGTGTAAGTACGTGTAAGTGTGTGTAAGTGCGTGTAAGTACGTGTAAGTACGTGTAAGTGCAAGTAAGTGCGTGCAAGTATGTGTAAGTGCATGTGAGGCGTATAAACACGTGTAAGTGTGTGTAAGTGCGTATAAGTGCATGTAAGTGCGTGTAAGTGCGTGTAAGTGCGTGTAAGTGCGTGTAAGTATGTGTAAGTGTGAGTAAGTACGTGTAAGTGCATGTAAGTGCGTGTAAGTGCGTGTAAGTGTGTGTAAGTGCGTATAAGTGCATGTAAGTGCGTGTAAGTGCGTGTAAGTGCGTGTAAGTGCGTGTAAGTATGTGTAAGTGTGAGTAAGTACGTGTAAGTGCATGTAAGTGCGTGTAAGTGCGTGTAAGTGCGTGTAAGTGGGTGTAAGTGCGTATAAGTACGTGTGAGTTTGTGTTAGTGAATGTAAGTTCGTATAAGTGCGTGTAAGCATGTGTAAGTGCGTGTAAGTGCGTGTAAGTATATGTAAGTTTGTGTTAGGGAATATAAGTTCGTGTAAGTGGGTGTAAGTGCGTATAAGTATGTGTAAGTGTGTGTAAGTGCGTATAAGTGCATGTAAGTGCGTGTAAGTGCGTGTAAGTGCGTGGAAGTGCGTATAAGTACGTGGTAAGTGTGTGTAAGTACGTGGAAGTGCTTGTAAATATGTGTAAGTGTGTGTAAGTGTGTATGAGTGCGTGTGAGTGCATGTAAGTATGTGTAAGTTGTGTGAAGTGCATGTAAGTGCGTGTAAGTGCGTGTAAGTGTGTGTAAGTACGTGTAAGTGTGTGTAAGTGTGTATGAGTGCGTGTGAGTGCATGTAAGTATGTGTAAGTGCGTGTAAGTGCATGTAAGTGCGTGTAAGTACGTCTCAGTACGTGTAAGTGCGTGTAAGTGCGTGTAAGTGCGTGTTAATGCGTGTACGTTTGTGCAAGTGCGTGTAAATGCGTGTAAGTATGCGTGTAAGTTTAAGTGGTTGTAACTTCGTGTAAGTTTGTTTAAGTACGTGTAAGTGCGTGTAAGTGTGTGTAAGTACGTATAATTGCGTGTAAGTACGTGTAAGTGCGTGTAAGTGCGTGTAAGTGTGTATAAGTGTGTGTAAATACGTGTAAGTGTGTGTAAGTGTGTGTAAGTGCCTGTTAGCACATATAAGTGCGTGTAAGTGCGTGTAAGTGTGTGTAAGTGTGGTTTAAGTGCGTGTAAATTCGTGTAAGTGCGTGTAAGTTCGTGTAAGTATGTGTAAGTTTGTGTAAGTGTGTATTATTGCGTGTAAGTGTGTACCAAAGCGTGTAAGTGCGTGTAAGTGTGTGTAAGTGCATTTAAGTACGTGTAAGTGCATATAAATGCGTGTAAGTATGTGTAAGTGCGTGTAAGTGCATGTAAGTGCGTGTAAGTTCATATAAGCGTGTGTCAGTACGTGTAAGTGTGTGAAAGTACGTGTAAGTGTGTGTAAGTGCATGTAAGTGCGTGTAAGTGTGTGTAAGTACGTGTACTGTGTGCAAGTATGTGTAAGTGCGTGTAAGTGAGTGTAAGTGCGTGTAAGTGCGTATAAGTATGTGTAAGTGGGTGTAAGTGCGTGTAAGTGCATGTAAGTACGTATAAGTGTATGTAAGTGCATGTAAGTACGTGTACGTGCGTGTAAGTGCGTGTAAGCGCATGTAAGTGCATGTAAGTGTGTGTAAGTGTGTGTAAGTGCGTGTTAGTACGTGTGAGTGCGTGGAAGAGCGTGTAAGTGTATGTAAGTGGGTGTTAGTGCGGTTTAAGTTTGTGTAAGTGAGTGTAAGTACGTGTAAGTACGTGTAAATTCGTGTAAGTATGTGTAAGTGCGTGTAAGTGCTAAAAGTGTGTGTAAGTGCGTATAAGTGCGTGTAAGTGTGTGTAAGTGTGTGTAAGTGCAGTTTAAGTTCGTGTAAGTGCGTGTAAGTGCGTGTACCTGTGTGTAAGTGCGTGTAAGCATGTGAAAGTACGTGTAAGTGAATGTAAGTGCGTGTAAGTATGTATAAGTGCGTATAAGTACGTGTAAGTTCATGTAAGCTTGTGTAAGTACATGTAAGTGCGTATAAGTATGTGTAAGTACGTGTAAGTGCAAGTAAGTGCGTGTAAGTACGTGTAAGTGCATGTAAGCACGTGTAAGTGCGTGCAAGTGCGTGTAAGTGCGTGTAAGGGGGTGTAAATACGTGTAAGTGCAAGTAAGTGTGTGTTAGTACGTGTAAGTGCGTATAAGTGTGTGTAAGTGTGTGTAAGTGCATGTAAGTGCCTGTAAGTGCGTGTAAGTAAGTGTAAGTGCGTGTAACGTTGTGTAAGTACGTGTATGTGCGTGTAAGTGCCTATAAGTGTGTTTAAGTACGTGTGAGTGTAGTTTAAGTGGGTGTAAGTGCATATAAGTGTGTGTAAGTACGTATAAGTGCGTGTTAGTGCATGTAAGTACGTGTAAGTGTGTAAGTGTGTGTTAGTGTGTGTAAGTGCATGTAAGTGTGTGTAAGTGCGTGTTAGTGCGTGTAAGTGCGTGTAAGTGTGGTTTAAATGCGTGTAAGTTCGTGTAAGTGTGTATAAGTGTGTGTAAGCCTGTGTAAGTTTGTGTAAGTATTTTTAAGTGTGTGTAAGTGCATATAAGTGCGTTTAAGTGTGTGTTAGTGCATGTAAGTATGTGTTAGTGCGTATAAGTATGTGCAAAAGCATGTAAGTACGTGTAAGTGTGTGTAAGTGAATGTAAGTGCGTGTAAGTGCATGTAAGTGCCTGTAAGTGCATGTAAGTGCGTGTAAGTGCATGTAAGTACGTGTGAGTACGTGTAAGTGCATGTAAGTGTGTGTAAGTACGTGTAAGTGCGTGTAAGTGAGTGTAAGTGCGTGTAAGTGCATGTAAGTGCCTGTAAGTGCATGTAAGTGCGTGTAAGTGCATGTAAGTACGTGTGAGTACGTGTAAGTGCATGTAAGTGTGTCTAAGTACGTGTAAGTGCGTGTGAGTACGTGTTAGTATGTGTAAGTGCGTGTAAGCGTGTGTAAGTGCGTATAAGTGTGTGTCAGTGCATGTAAGTGTGTGTTAGTGCTTGTAAGTGTATGTAAGTATGTGTAAGTGTGTGTAAGTACGTGTAAGAGCATGTGAGTGCATGCAAGTGTGTGTAAGTGCGTGTAAGTGTGTATAACTGCGTATACGTATGTGTAAGTGCGTGTAAGTGCGTGTAAGTGGGTGTAAGTATGTATTAGTGTGTGTAAGTGCGTATAAGTGCGTATAAGTGCGTGTAAGTACGTGTAAGTACGTGTAAGTACAAGTAAGTGCGTGTAAGTGAGTGTAAGTGCGTGTAAGTGCGTGTAAGCATGTGTAAGCACGTGTAAGTACGTGTAAGTGCGTGAAAGTGCTGTCAGTGCGTGTACGTGTGTGTAGTGCGTGTAAGTGCGTGCAAGTGCGTGTAAGTGCGTTTAAGAACGTGTAAGTTTGTGTAAGTGCGTGTAAGTGTGTGTAAGTGAGTGTAAGTGCGTGTAAGTGCGTGTAAGTGTGTGTAAGTACGTGTAAGTTCGTGTAAGTGAAAGTGCGTTTGTGTAAGTGTGTGTAAGTGCGTGTAAGTGCGTGTAAGTGCATGTAAGTATGTGTAAGTGAGTGTAAGTATGTATAAGTGTGTGTAAGTGCGTATAAGTGCGTATAAGTGCGTGTAAGTACGTGTAAGTACGTGTAAGTACAAGTAAGTGCGTGTAAGTGAGTGTAAGTGCGTGTAAGTGCGTGTAAGTGTGTGTAAGTACGTGTAAGTTCGTGTAAGTGAATGTAAGTTTGTGTAAGTGTGTGTAAGTGCGTTTAAGTGCATGTAAGTATGTGTAAGTGAGTGTAAGTATGTATAAGTGTGTGTAAGTGCGTATAAGTGCGTGTAAGTGCGTGTAAGTACATGTAAGTACGTGTAAGTGCGTGTAAGTACGTGTAAGTGCATGTTAGTGCGTGTAAGTGCGTGTAAGAGCATGTAAGTGCATGTAAGTACGTGTAAGTGCGGTTTTAGTTTGTGTAAGTAAATGTAAGTGCGTGTAAGTATGTGTTAGTTTGTATAAGTGCGTGTAAGTACGTGTAAGTGTGTGTAAGTGTGTGTAAGTGCGTATAAGTACGTGTAAGTATGTGTAAGTGTGTGTTAGTGCAGTTTGAGTTTGTGTAAGTGCGTGTAAGTGCGTGTAAGTGCGTGTAAGTACGTTTAAGTGCGTGTAAGTGCGTGTAAGTACGTTTAAGTATGTGTAAGTGGGTGTAATTGTGTGTAAGTTTGTGTAAGTGCATATAAGTGCATGTAAGTTCGTGTACATACGTGTAAGTATGTGTAAGTACGTGTAAGTGCAAGTAAGTGCATGTAAGTACGTATAAGTGCATGTAAGCATGTGTAAGTGTGTGTAAGTTTGTGTAAGTGTGTGAAAGTGCGTGTAAGTAAGTCTAAGCGCGTGTAAGTGCGTGTAAGTGCAGTTTAAGTGGGTGTAATTTTGTGTAAGTTCGTGTAAGTGCGTGTAAGTGTGTATAAGTGTGTGTAAGTGAGTGTAAGTGTGACTAACTGCGTGTAAGTGCGTGTAGGTGCGTGTAAGTGTGTGTAAGCGCGTATAAGTGTGTGCAAGTGCGTATAAGTGCGTGTTAGTGTGTGTATGTGTGTGTAAGTGCATGTAAGTATGTGTAAGTGCATGTAAGTGCGTGTAAGTGTGGTTTAAGTGCGTGTAAGTTTGTGTAAGTGCGTGTAAGTGTGTACAAGTGTGTGTAAGTGCATGTAAGTGTGCATAAGTGCGTATAAGTGCGTGTAAATACGTGTAAGTGCGTGTAAGTGCGTGTTACTGTGTCTAAGTGTGTGAAGAAGCGTGTAAGTATGTGTAAGTGCGTGTAAGTACGTGTAAGTGTCTGTAAGTGTGTGTAAATGCGTGTAAGTGCGTGTAAGTGCGTGTGAGTGCGTGTGAGTGTATAAAGGTACATGTAAGTGTGTATAAGGTGGTATAGGAATGTGTAAGAGTGTGGAAGTCTGTGTAAGTGCGTGTAAGTACGTGTAAGTGCGTATAAGTGCGTGTAAGTGTGTGTAAGTTCATGTAAGTCCATGTAAGTGTGTCTACGTGCGTGTAAGTACGTGTAAGTGCGTGTAAGTGTGTGTCATTGCATGTAAGTGCGTTTAAATGCATGTAAGTGCGTGTAAGTGCGTGTAAGTGCGTGTAAGTGTGTATAAGTATGTGTAAGTGTGTCTAAGGTGGTGTAAGAGCGTGTAAGAGTGTATAAGTGCGTGTAAATATGTGTAAGTACGCGTAAGTATGTGTAAGTGCATGTAAGTGCATGTAAGTACGTGTAAGTGTGTGTAAGTGTGTGTAAGTGCGTATAAGTGAGTGTAAGTGTGTGTACGTACGTGTAAGGGTAAGAAAGGGCGTGTAAGTATGTGCAAGTGTGTGTAAGTGCGTGTAAGTGCGTGTACCTGTGTATACGTTTGTGTAAGTGCGTGAAAGTACGTGTAAGTTCGTGTAAGTGCGTGTAAGTGTGTGTAAGTGCGTGTAAGTGTGTGTAAGTGTATGGAAGTGCGTGTAAGTTTAAGTGTATAAGAACGTGTAAGTACGTGTAAGTGCGTGTAAGTGTATGTTAGTGCGTATAAGTGCGTGTAAGTGCGTGTAAGTGTGTGTAAGTGCGTGTAAGTACGTGTAAACTCGTGTAAGTGAATGTAAGTTTGTGCAAGTACGTATAAGTGCGTGTAAGTGCGTATAAGTGCATGTAAGTGCGTGTAAGTACGTGTAAGTACGTGTAAGTGCGTGTAAGTGTATGTTAGTGCGTATAAGTGCGTGTAAGTGCGTGTAAGTGTGTGTAAGTGCGTGTAAGTACGTGTAAACTCGTGTAAGTGAATGTAAGTTTGTGCAAGTACGTATAAGTGCGTGTAAGTGCGTATAAGTGCATGTAAGTGCGTGTATGTACGTGTAAGTACGTGTAAGTGTGTGTAAGTAGGTATAAGTGTGTGTAAGTGCATGTAAGTGCATGTAAGTGCGTGTAAGTACGTGTAAGTATGTGTAAGTGCGTGTAAGTGTGTGGTAGTACGTATAAGTGCGTGTAAGAGCGTGTAAGTGCATGTTAGTGCGTGAAAGCATGGTCTAAGTTGTTGAAAGTGACTGTAAGTGTATGAAAGTTTGTGTAAGTTCATGTAAGTCTGTATGAGTACGTCTAAGTGCAGTTTAAGTTTATGTGAGTACGTGTAAGTGCGTGTAAGTGCATGAAAGCATGTATAAGTGCGTGTAAGTGCGTGTAAGTGCGTTTAAGTATGTGTAAGTGTGTGCAAGTGTGTGTAAGTTTGTGTAAGTACGTATAAGTGCATGTAAGTGCGTGTAGTATGTGTAAGTATGTGTAAGTATGTGTAAGTGCAAGTAAGTGCGTGTAAGTACGTGTAAGTGCATGTAAGCATGTGTAAGTGCGTGTATGTTCGTATAAGTGCGTGTAAGTGCGTGTAAGTGTGTGTAAGTGCATGTATGTGTATCTGAGTGCGTGTAAGTGCGTGTAAGTGCAGTTTAAGTGGGTGTTATTTTGTGTACGTTTGTGTAAGTACGTATAAGTGTGTGTAAGTACGTATAAGTATGTGTAAGTGCGTATAAGTGCGTGCAAGTGCGTGTAAGTGCGTGTTAGTGTGTGTATGTGTGTGTAAGTGCGTGTAAGTACGTGTAAGTACGTGTAAGTACGTGTAAGTGCGTGTAAGTACGTGTAAGTACGTGTAAGTACGTGTAAGTGCATGTAGGTGCGTGTAGGTGCGTGTAAGTGCGTGTAAGTGCGTGCAAGTGCGTGTAAGTACGTGTAAGTGTGTGCAAGTGTGTATAAGTGCATGTAAGTATGTATAAGTGCGTCTAAGTGCGTGTCAGTGCATGTAACTGCGTGTAAGTGCCTGTAAGTGCGTATAAATGTGGTTTAAGTACGCGTAAGTTCGTGTAATTGCGTGTAAGTGCATACAAGTGTGTGTAAGTGCGTGTAAGTTTGTGTACGTGTGTATAAGTGCGTGTGAGTGTGTGTAAGTGCGTGTAAGTGCGTGTTAGTACGTGTAAGTGTATGTAGAAGTGTGTAAGTGCGTGTAAGTGCGTGTAAGAGCATGTAAGTACGTGTAACTGCATGTAAGTACGTGTAAGTGCGTGTAAGTGCGTGTAAGAGCATGTAAGTACGTGTAACTGCATGTAAGTACGTGTAAGTGCGTGTAAGTGTGTGTAATTGCGTGTAAGTGCATGTAAGTACGTGTAAGTATGTGTAAGTGCATGTAAGTGTGTGTTAGTGTGTGTAAGTGTGTGTAAGTGCGCATAAGTGTGTGTAAGTATGTTTGAGTATGTGTGAGTGCGTGTAAGAATGTGTAAGTGCGTGTAAGTGTGCGTAAGTGTGTATACGTACGTGTCAGTGCATGTAAGTGCGTGTAAGTGTGTGTAAGTACGTGTAAGTTTGTGTTAGTGCATATAAATGCGTGTAAGTATGTGTAAGTGTGTGTAAGTACATATAAGTATGTGGAAGTGCGTGTAAGGTCGTGTAAGAGCGTGTAAGAGCGTATAAGTGCGTGTAAGTGTGTGTAAGTGCGTGTAAGTGCGTGTAAGTGCGTGAAGTACTGTATAAGTACGTGTAAGTGCGTGTAAGTGCGTGTAAGTGTGTGTAAGTGCGTGTAAGTGCGTGTAAGTGCGTGTAAATATGTATAAGTACGTGTAAATGCGTGCAAGTGCGTATCAGTGTGTGTAAGTGCGTGTAAGTGCGTGTAAGTGCGTGTAAGTACGTGGAAGTGTGTGTAAGTGCATGTAAGTGCGTGTATGTGCCTGTAAGTGCATATACGTACGTGTAAGTGTGTGTAAGTGCGTGTAAGTATGTGTAAGTTTGTGTAATTTTGTGTAAGTGAATGTAAGTTTGTGTCAGTGGGTGTAAGTGTGTGTAAGTGCGTGTAAGTGCGTGTAAGTGCGTATAAGTGCGTTTAAGTTCATGTAAGTGCGTGTAAGTACGAGTATGGGTGTAAGTGTGTATAAGTGCGTATAAGTGTGTGCAAGTACGTGTTAGTTTGTGTAAGTGAATGCTAGTTCGTGTAAGTGTGTATAAGTGTGTGTAAGTGCGTATAAGTGCATGTAAGTACGTGTAAATGCGTGTAAGTGCGTGTAAGTCTGTGTAAGTGTGTGTAAGTGTGTGTAAATACATGTAAGTACGTGCAAGTGTGTGTAAGTGCATGTAGGTGTGTGTAAGTACGTGTAAGTGCATGTAAGTACGTGTTAATGTGTGTGAGTGCGTGTAAGAGCGTGTAAGTGTATGTAAGTGTGTGTAATTGCAGTTTAAGTTCGTGTAAGTACGTGAAAGTATGCGTAAGTGCGTGTAAGTGCGTATACGTGCGTGTAAGTGCAGTTTAAGTGGGTGCAATTTTGTGTAAGTTTGTGTCAGTGCGTGTAAGTGCGTGTTAGTGCATGTAAGTGTGTGTAAGTGCGTGTAAGTGCGTGTAAGTACGTGTAAGTATGTGTAAGTGCGTATAAGTGCGTGTAAGTGTGTACAAGTGCGTGTAAGAGTGTAGTTTAGTGCATATAAGTATGTATAAGTGCTATAAGTGCGTGTAAGTACGTGTGGGTGTGTGTAGGTATGTGTAAGTGCGTATATGTACGTGTAAGTGCGTGTAAATGTGTGTAAGTATGTATACATGCGTCTAAGTGTGTGTAAGTGCGTGTAAGTGCGTGTAAGTACGTGTAAGTATGTGTAAGTGCGTATAAGTGCGTGTAAGTGTGTACAAGTGCGTGTAAGAGTGTAGTTTAGTGCATATAAGTATGTATAAGTGCTATAAGTGCGTGTAAGTACGTGTGGGTGTGTGTAGGTATGTGTAAGTGCGTATATGTACGTGTAAGTGCGTGTAAATGTGTGTAAGTATGTATACATGCGTCTAAGTGTGTGTAAGTGCGTGTAAGTGCGTGTAAGTACGTGTAAGTGCGTGTAAGTGCGTATAAGTGTGTGTAAGTATGTGTAAGTGCGTCTAAGTGCGTGTTAGTGTGTATGAGTGCGTGTAAGAGCATGTGAGTGCATGTAAGTGCGTGTAAATGCGGTTTAAGTTCGTGTAAGTAAGTGTAAGTGCGTCTCAGTACGTGTAAGGTCGTATAAGTGCGTGTAAGTGTGAGTAAGTGCTAAAAGTGCGTGTAAGTGCATATAAGTGCGTGTAAGTGCATGTAAGTGCGTGTAAGTGTAGTTTAAGTTCGTGTAAGTGCGTATAAGTGCGTGTAAGTATGTATACGTGCGTGTAAGTGCATGTAAGTATGTGTAAATGCGTGTAAGTGTGTGTAAGTGCGTGTAAGTGCGTGTAAGTTCGTGTAAGTGCGTGTAAGTGCGTGTAAAGTGCGTGTAAGTGCATGTAAGTGCGTCTACGTGTGTGTCAGTGCGTGTAAGTATAGTTTAAGTGGGTGTTATTTTGTATAAGTTCGTGTAAGTGCGTGTAAGTGCGTGTAAGTGCATGTAAGTGCATGTACGTGCGTATAAGTACGTACAAGTACATGTAAGTGTGTGTTAGTGTGTGTATGTGTGTAGAAGTATGTGTCAGTGTGTGTAAGTGCATGAAGGTGCATGTAGGTGCGTGTAAGTGCAAGTCAGTACGTGTTAGTGCATGTAAGTGCGTGTAAGTGTGTGTAGGTACGTATAAGTGCATGTAAGTACGTATAAGTGCGTCTAAGTGCATGTACGTGCGTGTAAGTGTGTGTTAGTGCATGTAAGTGCGTATAAGTGTGGTTTAAGTACGTGTAAGTTCGTGTAACTGCATGTAATTACATAC
The DNA here is from genome assembly GCA_023375785.1 of Penium margaritaceum. Lineage (NCBI taxonomy): Eukaryota > Viridiplantae > Streptophyta > Zygnematophyceae > Desmidiales > Peniaceae > Penium > Penium margaritaceum. The sequence continues at coordinate 246,494 of SZWC01001797.1, read as the reverse complement.
AAGTGTGTGTAAGTATGTGTAAGTGTGTGTAATTTTGTTTACGTGTGTGTAAGTGTATGTAAGTGTGTGTAAGTGCGTATAAGTGCGTGTTAGTACGTGTAAGTGCATGTAGAAGTGTGTAAGTGCGTGTAAGTGCGTGTAAGAGCATGTAAGTACGTGTAACTGCATGTAAGTGCGTGTAAGTGCGGGTAAGTGTGTGTAAGTGCGTGTAAGTGCATGTAAGTACGTGTAAGTATGTGTAAGTGCGTGTAAGTGTGTGTAAGTGTGTGTAAGTTCGTGTAAGTACGTATAAGTGCGTGTAAGTGCATGTAAGTACGTGTAAGTATGTGTAAGTGCGTGTAAGTGTGTGTAAGTGTGTGTAAGTTCGTGTAAGTACGTATAAGTGCGTGTAAGTATGTGTGAGTGCATGTGAGTGCCTGTAAGTATGTGTAAGTGCGTGTAAGTGCGTGTAAGTATGTATACGTACGTGTCAGTGTGAGTAAGTGTGTGTAAGTGTGTGTAAGTATGTGTGAGTTTGTATAAGTGTGTGTAAATGCGTGTAAGTATGTGTAAGTGTGTGTAAGTGCATGTGAGTATGTGGAAGTGTGTGTAACATTGTGTAAGAGCGTGTAAGAGCGTATAAGTGCGTATAAGTGCGTGTAAGTGCGTGTAAGTGCGTGTAAGTGTGTGTAAGTGTGTGTAAGTACGTGTAAGTGCGTGTAAGTGCGTGTAAGTATGTGTAAGTGCGTGTAAGTGCGTGTAAGTACGTGTAAGTGCGTGTAAGTGCGTGTAAGTATATATACGTACGTGTCAGTGTGTGTAAGTGTGTGTAAGTACGTGTAAGTACGTGTAAGTGCATGTAAGTACGTGTAAGTGCGTGTAAGTATGTGTGAGTGCATGTGAGTGCCTGTAAGTATGTGTAAGTGCGTGTAAGTGCGTATAAGTGCGTGTAAGTGCGTGTAAGTGCGTGTAAGTGTGTGTAAGTGTGTGTAAGTACGTGTAAGTGCGTGTAAGTGCGTGTAAGTATGTGTAAGTTTTTGTAAGTGTGCGTACGTTCCTATAAGTGCGTGTAAGTGCGTGTAAGTACGTGTAAGTGCATGGAAGTGCGTATAAGTGTGTGTAAGTGCGTGTAAGTGTGTGTAAGTGCGTATAAGTGTATATTAGTATGTATAAGTATGTATAAGTGCATGTAAGTGCGTATCAGTGTGTGAAAGTACGTGTAAGTACGTGTAAGTGCATGTAAGTACGTGTAAGTGCGTGTAAGTGCGTGTAAGTGCATGTAAGTGCGTGTAAGGGCCTGTAAGTACGTGTAAGTATGTATAAGTACGTGTAAGTGCGTGTAAGTACGTGTAAGTACGTGTAAGTTTATGCAAGTGAATGTAAGTTCGTGTAAGTGCGTGTAAGTGTGTGTAAATGCGTGTAAGTGCGTGTAAGTGTGTGTAAGTGCGTGTAAGTGCGTGTAAGTGCGTGTAAGTGCGTGTAAGTGCGAGTATGGGTATAAGTGCGTGTGAGTACGTGTTAGTTTGTATAAGTGAATGTAAGCTTGTGTAAGTCCGTGTCAGTGTGTGTAAGTGCGTATAAGTGCATATAAGTACGTGTAAGAGCGTGTAAGTGTGTGTAAGTGTGTATAAGTACGTGTAAGTGCGTGTAAGTGCATGTACGTACGTGTAAGTGTGTGTAAGTGCATGTAAGTGTCTGTAAATATGTGTAAGTGCGTGTAAGTGCGTGTTAGTGCATGTGAGTGCATGTAAGAGCGTGTAATTGCATGTAAGTGTGTGTAAGTGCAGTTTAAGTTTGTGTAAGTGTGTGTAAGTGCCTATAAGTGCAGTTTAAGTTTGTGTAAGTGCAGGTAAGTGCGTGTAAGTACGTATAAGTACGTGTAAGTGCGTGTAAGTACGTATAAGTGCATGTAAGTACACTTTAAGTGGGTGTAATCTTGTGTAAGTTTGTGTAAGTACGTGTAAGTGCGTGTAAGTGCGTGTAAGTGCGTGTAAGTGTGTGTAAGTAGGTGTAAGTGTGTGTAAGTACATATAAGTGCGTGTAAGTGTGTGCAAGTGTGTGTAAGAGTGTGTTTTAGTGCATGTAAGTGTGTGTAAGTGTGTATAAGTACGTGTAAGTGCGTGTAAGTGCGTGTAAGTTCGTGTACGTGTGTGTAGGTGCGTGTAAGTGTGTGAAAGTAGATGTAAGTGCATGTAAGTACGTATACATGCGTCTAAGAGTATGTAAGTGCGTGTAAGTACGTGTAATAACGTGTAAGTGCGTGTAAGTGCGTATAAGTGCGTTTAAGTATGTGTAAGTGTGTCTAAGTGCGTGTTAGTGCACGTGAGTGCGTGTAAGAGCATGTAAGTGCATGTAAGTGCGTGTAAGTGCGGTTTAAGTTCTTGCAAGTGAGTGTAAGTACGTGTAAGTACGTGTAAGTTTGTGTAAGTGTGTGTAAATCTGTGTAAGTGCTAAAAGTGCGTGTAAGTGCGTATACGTGCATCTAAGTGTATGTAAGTACTAGTAAGTATGTATAAGTGCATGTAAGTGCGTGTAAGTATGTGTAAATGCGTGTAAGTACGTGTAAGTGCATGTAAGTGCGTGTACGTTTGTATAAGTGTGTGTAAGTGCATGTGAGTACATGTAAGTACGTTTAAGTACATGAAAGTATGTGTAAGTGTAAGTAAGTGCGTGTAAGTACGCGTAAGCACGTGTAAGTTCATGTAGGTACGTGTAAGTGCGTGTAAGTGCGTGTAAGTATGTATAAGTGTGTAAGTGCGTATAAGTGCGGTTTAAGTTTGTCTAAGTGTGTGTAAGTGCATGTAACTGCGTATAAATGCATATAAGTGCGTGTAAGTATGTGTAAATGCGTGTAAGTACGTGTAAGTGCATGTAAGTGCGTGTAAGTATGTGTAAATGCGTGTAAGTACGTGTAAGTGCATGTAAGTGCGTGTAAGTATGTGTAAGTTCGTGTAAGTGTGTGTCAGTGCATGTGAGTACATGTAAGTACGTTTAAGTACATGAAAGTATGTGTAAGTGTAAGTAAGTGCGTGTAAGTACGCGTAAGTACGTGTAAGTGCATGTAAGTGCGTGTAAGTATGTGTAAGTTCGTGTAAGTGTGTGTCAGTGCATGTGAGTACATGTAAGTACGTTTAAGTACATGAAAGTATGTGTAAGTGTAAGTAAGTGCGTGTAAGTACGCGTAAGTACGTGTAAGTGCATGTAAGTGCGTGTAAGTATGTGTAAGTTCGTGTAAGTGTGTGTCAGTGCATGTGAGTACATGTAAGTACGTTTAAGTACATGAAAGTATGTGTAAGTGTAAGTAAGTGCGTGTAAGTACGCGTAAGTACGTGTAAGTGCATGTAAGTGCGTGTAAGTATGTGTAAGTTCGTGTAAGTGTGTGTCAGTGCATGTGAGTACATGTAAGTACGTTTAAGTACATGAAAGTATGTGTAAGTGTAAGTAAGTGCGTGTAAGTACGCGTAAGCACGTGTAAGTTCATGTAGGTACGTGTAAGTGCGTGTAAGTGCGTGTAAGTATGTATAAGTGTGTAAGTGCGTATAAGTGCGGTTTAAGTTTGTCTAAGTGTGTGTAAGTGCATGTAACTGCGTATAAATGCATATAAGTGCGTGTAAGTATGTGTAAGTGGGTGTAAGTGCGTGTGAGTGTAGTTAAGTGGATGTAATTTTGTGTAAACTTGTGTAAGTGTGTGTAAGTACGTATAAGTGTATGTAAGTGTATGTAAGTGTATGTAAGTGTGTGTAAGTGCGTATAAGTGCATGTAAGTGCGTGTAAGTGCGTATAAGTGTATGTAAGTGTGTGTAAGAGCGTGTAAGTACGTGTAAGTACGTGTTAGTGCATATAAGTGAATATAAGTGCGTGCAAGTGCATGTAAGTGTGGTTGAAGTGCGTGTTATTTTGTGTATGTGCGGGTAAGTGCGTGTAAGTTTATGTAAGTGCGAGTAAGTACGTGCAACTGCGTGTAAGTGCGTATCAGTGCGTGTAAGTACGTGTAAGTACGTGTAAGTGTGTGTAAGTACGTGTAAGTACGGTTTACGTTCATGTAAGTATGTGTAAGTGCATGTAAGTACGTGTAAGTGTGTGTAAGTGCGTGTAAGTGTGGTTTAAGTCCGTGTAATTTCGTGTAAGTTTGTGTAAGTGCATATAAGTGCGTGTAAGTGTGTGTAAGTGCGTGTAAGTGCGTGTAAGTACGTATAAGTACGTGTAAGTGTGTGTAAGTGCGTGTAAGTGTGTGTACGTGCGTGTAAGTGCGTGTAAGTGCGTGTAGGTGCGTGTAATTTTGTGTCAGTACGTGGAAGTATGTGTTAGTAAGTGTAAGTGTGTGTAAGTGCGTGTAAGTGCGTGTAAGTTTGTGTAAGTGTGTGTAAGTGCGTGTAAGTGCGTGTAAGTGCGTGTAAGTGCGTGTAAGTGTGTGTAAGTGCGTGTAAGTGCGTGTAAGTTTGTGTAAGTGTGTGTAAGTGCGTGTAAGTGCGTGTAAGTGCGTGTAAGTGCGTGTAAGTGTGTGTAAATGCCTGTAAGTGTGTATAAGTGCGTCGAAGTGCGTATAAGTGTGTATAAGTACGTGTAAGTGCGTGTAAGTGCGTGTAAGTGCGTGTGACTGTGTGTAAGTATGTGTAAGTGTGTGTAAGTGTGTGAAAGTTCGTGTAAGTATGTGTAAGTGAATGCAAGTACGTGTATGTGCGTGTAAGTGCGTGTAAGTACATGTAAGTGCATGTCAGTACATAAAAGTGCGTGTAAGTGTGTATAAGTGTGTGTAAGAGTGTGTAAGTGTGTGTAAGTGTGTGTAAGTGCGTGTTAGTGCATGTGAGTGCATGTAAGAGCGTGTAAGTGCATGTAAGTGCGTGTTAGTGCGGTTTAAGTTCGTGTAAGTGAGTGTAAGTGCGTGTAAGTGCATGTAAGTGCGTGTTAGTGCGGTTTAAGTTCGTGTAAGTGAGTGTAAGTGCGTGTAAGTATGTGTAAGTTCGTGTAAGTGTGTGTAAGTGCGTGTAAGGCCTAAAAGTGCGTGTAAGCATGTGTAAGTGCGTGTAAGTGTGTGTAAGTGCGTGTACGTGCAGTGTAAGTTCGTGTAAGTGCGTATAAGTGCGTGTGAGTGCGTGTGAGTGCGTTTAAGTATGTGTAAGTATGTGTAAGTGCGTGTAAGTTTGTGTAAGTGTGTATAAGTGCGTGTAAGTGCGTGTATGTATGTGTAAGTACGTGTAAGTATGTGTAAGTGCAAGTAAGTGCGTGTGAGTACGTGTAAGTACGTATAAGTATGTATACATTTGTGTAAGTGTGTGTAAGTGCATGTAAGTGCGTGTAAGTGTATGTAAGTGCATGTAAGTACGGTTTACGTTTGTGTAAGTGCGTGTAAGTGCATGTAATTGCGTGTAATTACGTGTAAGTGCGTATAAGTACATGTAAGTACGTGTAAGTGCGTGCAAGTGCAGTTTTAGTGGGTGTTATTTTGTTTAAGTTTGTGTAAGTGCGTGTACGTGCAGGTAAGTGTATGTAAGTACGTATAAGTGCGTATAAGTGCGTGTAAGTGCGTGTAAGTGCGTGTAAGTGTGTGTAAGTGCATGTAAGTGCGTGTAAGTGCATGTAAGTGCGTGTAAGTGCATGTAAGTGCGTGTAAGTGCATGTAAGTGCGTGTAAGTGCATGTAAGTGCGTGTAAGTGCATGTAAGTGCGTGTAAGTGCATGTAAGTGCGTGTAAGTGCATGTAAGTGCGTGTAAGTGCATGTAAGTGCGTGTAAGTGCATGTAAGTGCGTGTAAGTGCATGTAAGTGCGTGTAAGTACGTGTAAGTGCGTATAAGTACATGTAAGTACGTGTAAGTGCGTGCAAGTGCAGTTTTAGTGGGTGTTATTTTGTTTAAGTTTGTGTAAGGGCGTGTACGTGCAGGTAAGTGTATGTAAGTACGTATAAGTGCGTATAAGTGCGTGTAAGTGCGTGTAAGTGCGTGTAAGTGCGTGTAAGTACGTATAAGTGCGTATAAGTGTGTGTAAGTGCGTGTAAGTACATGTAAGTACGTGTACCTACCTGTTAGTGTGTGAAAGTGCGTGTAAGTGTGTGCAAGTATGTGTAAGTGTGGTTTAAGTGCGTGTAAGTTTGTATTAGTATGTGTAAGTGCGTGTAAGTTTGTAGAAGTGCGTGTAAGTGCATGTAAGTGTGTGTAAGTACGTGTAAGTGCGTGTAAGTGTGTGTTACTATGTGTAAGTGTGTGTTAGTACGTGTAAGTGCGTGTAAGTGTGTGTTAGTGTGTGTAAGTGCGTGCAAGTGTGTGTAAGTGCATGTCAGTGCGTGTAAGTGCATGTAAGTGCATATAAGTGCGTGTAAGTGCGTGTAAGTACGTGTAAGTATGTGTAAGTGCGTGTAAGTGCATGTAAGTGTGTGTAAGTGGGTGTAAGTGCGTGTAAGTGTGTATAAGTACGTGTAAGTTCGTGTAAGTGCGTGTAAGTGCATATAAGTGACTGTAAGTGCTTGTAAGTGTGTGTAAGTGCGTATAAGTGCGGTTTAAGTTCGTGTAAGTGCGTGTAAGTGCGTGCACGTGCATGTAAGTGTGTTTATGTACGTGTAAGTGCGAGTAAGTGCAGTTTAAGTGGATGTAACTTTGTGTAAGTTCGTGTAAGTACGTGTAAGTACGTGTAAGTGTGTGTATGTCCGTGTAAGTGCGTGTAAGTACGTGTAAGTACGTGTAAGTGCATGTAAGTGCGTGCCAGTACGTATAAGTGCGTGTTAGTGCATGTAAGTATCTGTAAGTGCGTGTAAGAGCATGTAAACGTGTAATTGTGTGTGTAGGTGCATGTAGGTGCCTGTAAGTGTGTGTAAGTGCATATAAGTTTGTATAAGTGCGTGTAAGTGTGTGTAAGTACATGTAAGTGCATGTAAGTGTGGTTTAAGTGCGTGTAAGTTTGTGTAAATGCGTATAAGTGCGTATAAGTGTGTATACGTGTGTGTAAGTGCATGTAAGTGCGTGTAAGTGTAAGTGTGTATAAGTGTGTGTAAGTTTGTGTAAGTGTGTGTAAGTGTACATTAGTGCATGTAAAAGCGTGTAAGTATGTGTAAGTACGTATAAGTGCATGTAAGTGCATGTAAGTGTATGTAAGTGTGTGTAAGTACGTGTAAGTATGTGTAAGTGTGTGTAAGTACGTGTAAGTGCGTGTTAGTGTATATAAGTACGTATAAGTGTGTGTAAGTACGTGTAAGTGTGTACAAGTGCGTATTAATGTGTGTAAGTGCGTGTAAGTGCATGTGAGTGCGTGTGAGTGGGTGTAAGTATGTGTAAGTATGTGTAAGTGCGTGGAGGTGTATGTAAGTACGTGTCAGTGTGTGTAAGTACGTGTATGTGCGTGAAAGTGTGTTTAAATGCGTGAAGTTTGTGTAAGTGCGTGTAAGTGCGTTTAAGTACATGTAAGTGCAAGAACGTGCGTGTAAGTGCGTGTAAGTACGTGTAAGTGTGTATAAGTACGTGTAAGTTCGTGTAAGTGCATGTAAGTTTGTGTGAGTGTGTGTAAGTGCGTGTAAATGCGTGTAAGTGCGT
>SZWC01001797.1:200052-238829 GCA_023375785.1 Penium margaritaceum | reverse complement strand
TGTGAGTGTGTGTAAGTGCGTGTAAATGCGTGTAAGTGCGTATAAGTGCGTGTAAGTGTGTGTAAGTGCGTGTAAGTGCGTGTAAGTGCATGTAAGTATGTGTAAGTACGTGTAAGTACAAGTAAGTACGTGTAAGTGCGTGTAAGTGTGTGTAAGTACGTGTAAATGCGTGAAAGTGTGTGTAAGTGTGTGAAAGTGCGCATAAGTACGTGTAAGTGCGTGTAAGTATGTGTAAGTACGTGTAAGTGTGTGTAGGTGTGTTTAAGTGCGTGTATGTGCGTGTAAGTGCGTTTAAGTACGTGTAAGTACGTGTAAGTACGTGTGAGTAGGTGTAAGTTTGTGTACGTGACTGTCAGTTTGAGTAAGTGCATGTAAGTACATGTGAGTGCGTGTAAGTACGTGTAAGTACGCATAAGTGTGTGTAAATGCGTGTAAGTGCATGCAAGTGCGTGTAAGTGCATGTAAGTGTGTGTAAATGCGTGTAAGTACGTGTAAGTGAATGTAAGTTCGTGTAAGTGTGTGAAAGTGCATGTAAGTGCGTGTGAGTGCGTATAAGTGTGTGTGTGTGTGTAAGTGCGTGTAAGTGTGTATAAGTGTGTGTAAGTGCATGAAAGTGCGTGTACGTGTGTGTAAGTGCGTGTTAGTGTGTGTGAGTGCATGTAAGAGCGTGTAAGGGCACAAAGTGCGTGTAAGTGCGGTTTAAGTTCGTGTAAGTTCGTGTAAGTGTGTGTACGTACATGTAAGTGCATGTAAGTGCATGTAAGTGTGTGTAAGTGCGTGTAAGTACGTGTAAGTACGTATAAGTGTGTATAAGTGTGTATAAGTATGTATAAGTGCGTGTATGTGTGTGTAAGTGCGTATGAGTGTGTGTAAGTATGTATAAGTGCGTATAAGTGCATGTAAGTGTGTGTACGTGCGTGTAAGTGTGTGTAAGTGTGTGTAAGTTTGTGTAAGTGTGTGTTAATGCGTGTAAGTGTGTTTAAGTGCGTGTAATTATGTGTTAGTGCATGTAAGTGCGTGTAAGTGTGTGTAAGTACGTGTAAGTTTGTATAAGTGTGTGTAAGTGCGTGTAAGTACTTATAAGTGCGTGAAAGTGCGTGTAAATGCGTGTAAGTGCAAGAAAGTACGTGTAAGTGCGTGTAAGTGTGTGTAAGTGCGTATAAGTATGTGTAAGTTTGTGTAAGTGCATGTAAGTTCCTGTGAGTGTGTGTAAGTGCGTGTACTTGCGTGCAAGTACTTGTAAGTGTGTATAAGTACGTGTAAGTGCCTGTAAGTACGTGTAAGTATGTGTAAGTGCAAGTAAGTGCATGTAAGTGCATATAAGTGCGTGTATGTGCGTGTAAGCACGTGTAAGTGCGTGTAAGTACGTGTAAGTGCCTGTAAGTACGTGTAAGTATGTGTAAGTGCAAGTAAGTGCATGTAAGTGCATATAAGTGCGTGTATGTGCGTGTAAGCACGTGTAAGTGCGTGTAAGTGCATATAAGTACATGTAAGTACGTGTACATATGTGTAAGTGCGTGTAAGTGCGTGTAAGTTCGTGTAAGTGCGTGTAAGTGCGTGTAAGTGCGTGTAAGTCCGTGTAAGTGCATGTAAGTACGTGTAAGTACGTGTAAGTACGTGTAAGTGACTGTCAGTTCGTGTAAGTGCGTGTAGGTGGATGTAAGTGCGTGTAAGTGCGTGTAAGTGTGTGTAAGTACGTGTAAGTGCATATAAGTGTGTGTAAATGCGTGTAAGTACGTGTAAGTGCATGTAAGTGCGTGTAATTACGTGTACGTATGTGTAAGTGAATGTACGTTTGTGTAAGTGTGTGTAAGTACGTGTAAGTACATGTAAGTGTATGTAAGTACGTGTAGGTGCGTATAAGTGGGTGTAAGTGCGTGTAAGTGCGTGTAAGTGCGTGTAAGTGCATGTAAGTGTGTGTAAGTATGTGTAAGTGCGTCTAAGTGCATGTAAGTGCATGTAAGTGCGTGTAAGTGCGTATAAGTGCGTATAAGTGCATATAAGTAAGTGTAAGTGCGTATAAGTGCGTGCAAGTGCGTGTAAGTGTGTATAAGTGTGGTGTAAATACGTGTAAGTGTGTGTAAGTGCATGTAAGTGCGTATAATTGCATATAAGTGTGTATAAGTGCGTGTAAGTGCATGTAAGTGCGTGTTAGTGCGTGTAAGTGTATGTAAAAGCGTGTAAGTATGTGTACGTGCGTGTAAGTGCTCATAAGTACGTGTAAGTGCGTGTAAGTGCATGTAAGTGCGTGTAAGTGCGTATAAGTGCGTGTAAGTGCGTATAAGTGCGTGTAAGTGCGTGTAAGTACGTGTAAGTGTGTATAAGTACGTGTAAGTTCGTGTAAGTGCATGTAAGTTTGTGTGAGTGTGTGTAAGTGCGTGTAAATGCGTGTAAGTGCGTATAAGTGCGTATAAGTGCATATAAGTAAGTGTAAGTGCGTATAAGTGCGTGCAAGTGCGTGTAAGTGTGTATAAGTGTGGTGTAAATACGTGTAAGTGTGTGTAAGTGCATGTAAGTGCGTATAATTGCATATAAGTGTGTATAAGTGCGTGTAAGTGCATGTAAGTGCGTGTTAGTGCGTGTAAGTGTATGTAAAAGCGTGTAAGTATGTGTACGTGCGTGTAAGTGCTCATAAGTACTTGTAAGTGCGTGTAAGTGCATGTGAGTGCGTGTAGGTAAGTGCAAGTACGTGTAAGTGCGTGTAAGTGTGTATTAGTGTGTGTAAGTGTGTGTAAGTACGTGTAAGTACGTGTAAGTGTGTACAAGTGTGTGTAAGTGTGTGTAAGTGCGTGTAAGTGCGTGTAAGTACGTGTAAGTACGTGTAAGTTTGTGTTAGTGTGTGTAAATGCTTGTAAGTACATGTAAGTGCGTGTAAGTGTGTGTAATGGCGTGTAAGTACGGTTAAAGTTTGTGTGAGTGCGTGTGAGTGCGTTTAAGTGCGTATACGTGTGTATAAGTGTGTATAAGTGCGTGTAAGTGCAGTTTAAGTCCGTGTAAGTGCGTATACGTGCGTGTAAGTACGTGTTTGTGCGTGTAAGTGTATGTAAGTGTATATAAGTGCCTGTAAGTGTGTGGAAGTATGTGTAAGTGCGTGGAAGTGCGTATAAGTATGTGTAAGTGCGTGCAAGTGCTTATAAGTGCAAGTTAGTGCATGTAAGTGTGTGTAAGTGCGTGTAAGTGCATATAAGTGCGTGTAAGTGTGTGTAAGTGTTTGTAGGTGCGTGTACGTATGTATAAGTGTGTGTAAGTGTGTGTAAGTACATGTAAGTGCGTGTAAGTATGTATAAGTTCGTGTAAGTGCGTGTAAGTGCATGTACGTGCGTGTAAGTGCGTATAAGTGCGTCTAAGTGCGTGTAAGTGCCTGTAAGTACGTGTACGTACGTGTAAGTATGTGTAAGTGCATATAAGTGTGGTGTAAGTATGAGTAAGTTGGTGTAAGTGCATGTTAGTATGTAGAAGTGTGTGTAAATGCGTGTAAGTGCGTGTAAGTGCGTGTAAGTACGTATAAGTGCGTGTAAGTGTCTCTCAGTGCGAATAAGTGTGTGTAAAAGCGTATAAGTATTTGTAAGTGCATGTAAGTGCGTGTAAGTGAATGTAAATGCATGTAAGTGCATGTAAGTGCGTGTAAGTGCGTGTAACTGCGTGTAAGTCCGTGTAAGTGTGTGTAAGTGCACGTACATGCGAGTAAGTGTGTGAAAGTACGTGTAAGTGCGTGTAAGTACGTGGAAGTTTATGTAAGTGCGTGTAACTGCGTATAAGTGCGTGTAAGTGTGTGTAAGTGCGTGTAAGTACGGTTTAGGTTCGTGTAAGTGCGTGTAAGTGCGTGTAAGTACGTGTTAGTGTGTATAAGTGCGTCTAAGTGCGTGTAAGTGCGTATAAGTGCAGGTTAAGTGGGTGTAATTTTGTGTAAGTTCGTATAAAACCGTGTAAGTGCGTCTAAGTGCGTGTAAGTGAGTGTAAGTACAACTAAGTACGCATAAGTACGCGTAAGTATGTGTAAGTGCGTGTAAGTGTGTGTAAGTGCGTGCAAGTACGTGTTAGTGTGTGTATGTGTGTGTAAGTGTGTGTAAGTACATGTAAGTGCATGTAAGTGCGTGTAAGTGCGTGTAAGTGTGTGTAAGTGCGTGTAAGTGCATGTAAGTGCGTGTAAGTGCGTATAAGTGCGTGTAAGTGTGTGTAAGTGCGTGTAAGTGCATGTAAGTGCGTGTAAGTGCGTATAAGTGCGTGTAAGTGTGTGTAAGTGCGTGTAAGTGCATGTAAGTGCGTGTAAGTGCGTATAAGTGCGTGTAAGTGTGTGTAAGTGCGTGTAAGTGCATGTAAGTGCGTGTAAGTGCGTATAAGTGCGTGTAAGTGTGTGTAAGTGCGTGTAAGTGCATGTAAGTGCGTGTAAGTGCGTATAAGTGCGTGTAAGTGTGTGTAAGTGCGTATAAAACCGTGTAAGTGCGTCTAAGTGCGTGTAAGTGAGTGTAAGTACAACTAAGTACGCATAAGTACGCGTAAGTATGTGTAAGTGCGTGTAAGTGTGTGTAAGTGCGTGCAAGTACGTGTTAGTGTGTGTATGTGTGTGTAAGTGTGTGTAAGTACATGTAAGTGCATGTAAGTGCGTGTAAGTGCGTGCAGGTGCGTGTAGGTACATGTAAGTGTGTGTAAGTGCATGTAAGTGCGTATAAGTGCGTGTAAGTGCATTTAAGTGTGAGTAAGTGCGTGTAAGTGCATGTAAGTGCGTGTAAGTGTGTGTAAGTGTGTGTAACTATGTGTAAGTGCATGTAAGTACGTGTAAGTGCATGTAAGTGCGTGTAAGTGTGGATTGAGTGTATGTAAGTTTGTGTAAGTGCGTGTAAGTACGTACACGTATGTGTAAGTGCGTGTACGTGCGTATAAGCACGTGTAAGTGTGTGTAAGTGCGTATAAGTATGTGTAAGTATGTGTAAGTGTGTGTTAGTGCGTGTAAGTGTATGCAAAAGCGTATAAGTGGGTGTAAGTATGTATAAGTGCATGTAAGTGCGTGTAAGTACATGGAAGTGCGTGTAAGTGCATGTAACTGTGTGTAAGTATGTGTAAGTGCATGTAAGTGCGTGTAAGTGCATGTAAGTATGTGTAAGTTTGTATAAGTGCGTGTAAGTGTGTGTAAATGCATGTCAGTACGTGTAATTGCATATACGTTTGTGTAAGTATGTGTAAATGCGTGTAAGTGTGTGTAAATGCATGTAAGTACGTGTAAGTGTATGTAATCATGTGTAAGTACGTGTAAGGTCGTATCAGAGCGTGTAAGAGCGTATAAGTGTGTGTAAGTGCGTGTAAGTGCATGTAAGTGTGTGTATGTGTGTATTAGTGTGTGTAAGTGCCTGTAAGTTTGTATAAGTGCGTGTAAGTGCGTGTAGGTACGTGTAAGTGCTTGTAAGTGCGTGTAAGTGTGTGTAAGTATGTGTAAGTGCGTGTAAGTATGTATAAGTATATGTAAGTGCGTATAAGTATGTGAAAGTACGTGTAAGTACGTGTAAGTTCATGTAAATGAATGTAAGTTCGTGTAAGTGCGGGTAAGTGCGTATAAGTGCGTGTAAGTGCGTGTAAGTGCGTGTAAGTGCGTGTAAGTGCGTGTAAGTGTGTGTAAGTGTGTGTAAGTGCGTGTAAGTGTGTGTAAGTGTGTATAAATACGTGTAAGTGCGTGTAAGTACGTGTTAGTTTGTGTAAGTGAATTTAAGTTCGTGTAAGTGCGTATAAGTGCCTGTAAGTGCGTATTCGTATGTGCACGTGTGTATAAGTGTGTATAAGTGCGTGTAAGTGCATGTAAGTGTGTGTAAGTGCGTATAAGTGATTTCGTGTAAGTTCGTGTAAGTGCGTGTAAGTGCGTGTAAGTGCGTATAATTGTGTGTAAGTGCGTGTAAGTGCGTATAAGTGTGTGTAAGTGCGTGTAAGTGCGTGTAAGTGCGTATAATTGTGTGTAAGTGCGTGTAAGTGCGTATAAGTGTGTGTAAGTGCATATAAGTGCGTATAAGTGCGTGCAAGTACGTGTAAGTGTGTGATAGTACGTGTAAGTGTGTGTACGTGCATGTAAGTGTGTGTAAGTGCGTCTTTGTATGTATAAGTACGTGTAGGTGCATGAAGGTGCGTGTAAGTGTGTGTAAGTATGTGTAAGTGCGTGTTAGTACGTGTAAGTACGTGTAAGTGCATGTTAGTGCGTGTAAGTGTATGTAAGTGCGTATAAGTGTGTGTAAGTGCGTCTAAGTGCGTGTAAGTATGTCTAAGTGCCTGTAAGTGCATATAAGTGCGTGTAAGTGCGTGTGAGTGCGTGTAAGTGTGGTTGAAGTGCGTATACGTTCGTGTAAGTGCGTGTAAGTAGGCATTAGAAAACAATATCCGCTATCCGGGGTATCCGCACTATCCTTCCAGTATCCGGATAGCAGATAGTACCTCGAAAACAACTTAGAAGAATATCCGGATACATCCGTATATATCTGGATGTGGATATCAGCTGGAGATATGTGGCTTTTTCTGAAGGTGCCCGTGAGTATCCGGAGGTATCCGCTGGTATCCGTACAAGTATCGGGGTGTATCCGTACTTCTATCCGTTGAACTATCCGGATAGTGCAAGTATCCGCAAGTATCCGTAAGTACCCGGATATTTGAGGCAACTATCCAGATAGCGGATACCTGACTGGTGAAAATATCCGGATTGCGGATACCTCCAAAAAGGGACAGATATATCCGGATTTTCATGCCTATGTGTTAGTGCGTATAAGTGTGTGTAAGTGCGTATAAGTGCGTGTAAGTGTGTGTAAGTGGGTGTAAGTGTGTGTTAGTGTGTGTAAGTGTGTATAAACGTGTATAAGTGCGTGTAAGTATGTGTAAGTGTGTGTAAGTGCATGTAAGTGTGTATAAGTGCATGTAAGTGCGTGTAAGTGTGTGTAAGTATGTATAAGTGCGTGTAAGTACGTGTAAGTGTGTGTAAGTACGTGTAAGTACGTGTCAGTGCGTGTAAGTGCGTGTAAGTGCCTTTAAGTGCGTATAAGTGCGTGTAAGTGTGTGTAAGTGCATATAAGTGCGTATAAGTGTGTGTGAGTGTGTGTGAGTACGTGTAAGTATGTATAAGTGCGTGTAAATGTGTATAAGTGCGTATAAGTGTGTATCAGTGTGTGTAAGTGCCTGTAAGTACATGTAAGTGTGTATAAGTGCGTGTAAGTTTGTGTAAGTGCGTATAACTGCGTGTAAGTGCGTGTAAGTGCATGTAAGTGTGTGAGAGTGCATATATGTATGTATCAGTGCGTGTAAGGTCGTGTAAGAGTGTGTGAGAGCGTGTAAATGCGTATAAGTACGTGTAAGTACGTGTAAGTGTGTGTAAGTGCGTGTAAGTGCGTGTTAGTGCATGTAAGTACGTGTACGTTTGTGTAAGTGTGCGTAAGTACATGTAAGTGTGTGTAACTGCGTGTACGTGCGTATAGGTGCACGTAATGCGTGTAAGTACGTGAAAGTACGTGTAAGTTCGTATAAGTGCGTGTAAATTCCTGTAAGTACATGTAAGTACATGTAAGTGTGTGTAAGTGCGTGTAAGTGCGTGTAAGTGCGTGTAAGTACGTGTAGGTCTGTGTAAGTGTGTGTAAGTACGTGTAAGTACGTGTAAGTGCAAATAAGTGCGCGTAAGTATGTGTAAGTGCATGTGAGGCGTATAAGTACGTGTAAGTGTGTATAAGTGCGTATAAGTGCATGTAAGTGCGTGTAAGTGCATGTAAGTGCGTGTAAGTGCGTGTAAGTGTGTGTAAGTGCGTGTAAGTATGTGTAAGTGCGTGTTAGTGCGTATAAGTGCGTGTAAGTGCGTGTAAGTACGTGTAAGTACGTGTAAGTACGTGTAAGTTTGTGTTAGGGCATATAAGTTCGTGTAAGTGCGTGTAAGTGCGTGTAAGTGCGTATAAGTACGTGGTAAGTGTGTGTAGGTACGTGTAAGTGCTTGTAAATACGTGTAAGTGTGTGTAAGTGTGTATGAGTGCGTGTGAGTGCATGTAAGTATGTGTAAGTGCGTGTAAGTGCATGTAAGTACGTGTAAGTACGTCTCAGTTTGTGTAAGTGCGTGTAAGTGCGTGGAAGTGCGTGTGAATGTGTGTACGTTTGTGTAAGTGCGTGTAAATGCGTGTAAGTATGTGTAAGTGCATGTAAGTGCGTATAAGTGCATGTAAGAATGTGTAAGTGCGTGTAACGTTGTGTAAGAGCGTATGAGAGCGTGTAAGTACGTACAAGTGCGTGTAAGTGCGTGTAAGTGCGTATACGTTTGTGTAAGTGCGTGTAAGTGCGTAAACGTACGTGTAAGTACGTGTAACAGTATGCAAATATGTGTAAGTATGTGTAAGTGCATGTAAGTGCGTGTAAGGGTGTGTAAGTGCATGTAAGTACGTGTAAGTACGTGTAAGTTTGTGTAAGTGCGTGTGAATGCGTGTAAGTGCGTGCGTGTAAGTGCGTGTAAGTGCGTGTAAGTATGTGTAAGTGCATGTAAGTGCGTGTAAGGGTGTGTAAGTGCATGTAAGTACGTGTAAGTACGTGTAAGTTTGTGTAAGTGCGTGTGAATGCGTGTAAGTGCGTGCGTGTAAGTGCGTGTAAGTGCATGTAAGTATGTATAAGTACCTATAAGGTCGTGCAAGAGCGTGTGAGAGCATGTATGTGTGTGTAAGCGCGTGTAAGTACGTGTAAGTACATGTGAGTGTGTGTAAGTATGTGTAAGTACGTGTAAGTGCGTGTAAGTGCGTGTACGTTCATGTAAGTGCGTATAAGTATGTGTAAGTGCATGTAAGTGTGAGTAAGTGCAAGAAAGTGTGTGTAAGTACATGCAAGTGTGTGTAAGTGTGTGTAACTACGTGTACGTGCATGTAAGTGTGTGTAAGTGTGTATAAGTGCGTGAAAGTACGTGTAAGTTTGTGTAAGTACGTATAAGTTAATGTAAGTGCATGTAAGTGCATGTAAGTGCATGTAAGTGCGTGTAAGTGTGTGTAAGTGCGTGTAAGTGCGTGTAAGTATGTGTAAGTGCGTGTAAGTACGTGTTAGTATGTGTAAGTGCAAGTAAGTGCGTGTAAGTACGTGTAAGTGCCTCTAAGCACGTGTAAGTACGTGTTAGTGCGTGTAAGTGCGTGTAAGTGCGTTTAAGTGCGTATAAGTGCGTATAAGTGCGTGTAAGTGTGTGTAAGTGCGTGTAAGTACGTGTAAGTGCGTGTAAGTGTGTGTAAGTATGTGTAAGTATGTGTAAGTGCGTGTAAGTGTGTGTAAGTGCCTTTAAGTGCTTGTAAATGCGTGTAAGTGCGTGTAAGTGTGTATCAGTGCGTGTAAGTGCCTATAAGTGCGTGTAAGTGTGTATAAGTGTGTGTAAGTTTGTGTACGTACGTGTAAATGCGTGTAAGTGCGTGTAAGTGCATGTAAGTGCGTGTAAGTGCATGTAAGTATGTGTAAGTGCGTGTAAGGTCATATAAGAGCGTGTGAGAGCGTGTAAATGCGTGTAAGTACGTTTAAGTGCATGTAAGTGTGTGTAAGTGCGTGTAAGTGCGTGTAAGTGCATGTATGTGCGGGTAAGTTTGTGTAAGTATGTGTAAGTACGTGTAAGTGTGTGTAACTGCGTGTACGTGTGTATAAGTGCATGTAATGCGTGTAAGTGCGTGAAAGTACGTGTAAGTTCGTGTAAGTGCGTGTAAATTCCTGTAAGTATATGTAAGTGCATGTAAGCTTGTGTAAATTCATGTAAGTGCGTGAAAGTGCGTGTAAGTACGTGTAAGTGTGTGTAAGTACGTGTAAGTACGTGTAAGTATGGGTAAGTACAAGTAAGTGCGTGTAAGTATGTGTAAGTGCATGTAAGTGTGTGTAAGTGCGTATAAGTGCATGTAAGTGCGTGTAAGTGCGTGTAAGTGCGTGTAAGTGCGTGTAAGTGTGTGTAAGTGTGTATAAGTACGTGTAAGTGCATGTAAGTGTGTGTAAGTACGTGTAAGTGCGTGTAAGTCCATGTAAGTGCGTATAAGTACGTGTGAGTTTGTGTAAGTGAATATAAGTTTGTGTAAGTATGTGTAAGTGTGTGTAAGTGCGTGTAAGTGCGTGTAAGTGCGTGTAAGTGCATGTAAGTGCGTGTAAGTACGTGTAAGTACGTGTAAGTTTGTGTGAGGGAATTTAAGTTTGTGTATGTGCGTGTAAGTGCGTGTAAGTACATGTAAGTGCATGTAAGTATGTGGTAAGTGTGTGTAAGTACGTGTAAGTGATTGTGAGTACGTGTAAATGTGTGTAAGTGCGTGTGAGTGTGTATGAGTGCATGTAAGTATGTGTAAGTGCGTGTAAGTGTGTGTAAGTGCATGTAAGTACGTCTCAGTACGTGTAAGTGCATGTAAGTGCGTGTAAGTGCGTGTGAGTGTGTATGAGTGCATGTAAGTATGTGTAAGTGCGTGTAAGTGTGTGTAAGTGCATGTAAGTACGTCTCAGTACGTGTAAGTGCATGTAAGTGCGTGTAAGTGCGTGTTAATGCGTGTACGTCTGTGTAAGTGCGTGTAAATACGTGTAAGTATGTGTAAGTGCATGTGAGTGCGTATAAGTGCATGTAAGAATGTGTAAGTGCGTGTAAGGTTGTGTAAGAGCGTATGAGAGCGTGTAAGTACGTACAAGTGCGTGTAAGTGCGTGTAAGTGCGTGTAAGTTTGTTCAAGTCCGTGTAAGTGCGTGTAAGTGCGTGCAAGTGCGTGTAAGTGCGTGCAAGTGCGTGTAAGTGCGTGTAAGTGCGTATAAGTGCATGTAAGTGCGTGTAAGTATGTGTAAGTGCATGTAAGTGTGTGTAAGTGCAAGAAAGTGTGTGTAAGTACATGTAAGTGTGTGTAAGTGTGTGTAACTGCGTGTATGTGCATGTAAGTGTGTGTAAGTGCATGTAAGTGCGTGAAAGTACGTGTAAGTTTGTGTAAGTACGTATAAGTTCATGTAAGTGCATATAAGTGGATGTAAGTGCGTGTAAGTGCGTGTACGTGCGTGTAAGTACGTGTAAGTGCGTGTAGGTATGTGTAAGTGCGTGTAAGTACGTGTAAGTATATTTAAGTGCAAGTAAGTGCGTGTAAGTACATGTAAGTACGTGTAAGTGCCTGTAAGCACGTGTAAGTGCGTGTAAGTGCGTACAAGTACGTGTAAGTGTGTGTAAGTACGTGTGAGTACGTGTGAGTGCATGTAAGTGCATGTAAGTGTGTGTAAAAGCGTGTAAGTACGTGTAAGTGTGTGTAAGTGCGTATAAGTACGTGTAAGTGCGTGTAAGTGCGTGTAAGTGTATGTAAGTACGTGTAAGTGCGTGTAAGTGCATGTAAGTGCGTATAAATGTGTACAAGTGCGTATAAGTGTGTTTAAGTACGCGTAAATACATGTAAGTTTGTGTAAGTGCATGTATGTTCATGTTAGTGCATGTCAGTATGTGTAAGTACGTATAAGTGCGTGTAAGTACGTGGTACGTGTGTGTAAGTTCGTGTAAGTGTGCGTAAGTGCGTGTAAGTATGTGTAAGTGTCTGTAAGTGTGTGTAAGTATGTGTAAGTACGTGTTAGTGTGTGTGAATTCGTGTAAGAGCGTGTAAGTAAATGTAAGTGCGTACAAGTGTGGTTTATGTTTTTGTAAGTGAGTGTTAGTGCGTGTAAGTACGTGTAAGTTTGTGTAAGTGTGTGTAAGTGTGTTTAAGTGCTAAACATGCGTGTAAGTGCATGTAAGTGCGTATAAGTGCATGTAAGTACGTGTAAGTACAGTTTAAGTTTGTGTAAGTGCGTGTAAGTGCGTGTACGTGCGTGTAAGTGCGTGTAAGTATGTGTAAGTGCGTGTAAGTGCGTGTAAGTGCGTGTAAGTATGTATAAGTACGTGTACGTTCCTGTAAGTATGTGTAAGTGTGTGTAAGTGCGTGTAAGTACGTGTAAGTACGTGTAAGTATGTGTAAGTGCAACTAAATGTGTGTAAGTATGTGTAAGTACGTATAAGTACGTGTAAGTTTGTGTAAGTGCGTGAAAGTGCGTGTAAGTGCATGTAAGTGCGTGTAAGTATGTGTAAGTACTTGTAAGTGCGGTTTAAGTTTGTGTAAGTACGTGTAAGTGCACGTAACTGCGTGTAAGTGCGTGTAAGTGTATGTAAGTGTGTATAAGTGCGTGTGAGTACAGTTTAAGTGAGTGTAAGTTTGTGTAAGTGCGTGTAAGTGTGTTTAAGTGCATGTAAGTGCGTGTAAGTGCGTATAAGTGCGTGTACGTGTGTGTAAGTACGTGTAAGTGTGTGTAAGTGCGTGTAAGTGTGTTTAAGTACGTGTAAGTGTGTGTAAGTGCGTGTAACTGCCTGTTAGTGCATGTAAGTACGTGTAAGTGTGTGCAAGTATGTGTACGTGTGGTTTTAGTACGTGTAAGTTCGTGTAAGTGCGTGTAAGTGTCTGTAAGTTTATATAAGTATGTATTAGTTCGCATACGTGTGTGTAAGTGCGTGTCAGTGTGTGTAAGTGTGTGTTAGTGTGTGTAAGTGCGTGTAAGTGCATGTCAGTGCGTATAAGTGCATGTAAATGCGTGTAAGTGCGTGTAAGTGCGTGTCAGTGTGTGTAAGTGTGTGTTAGTGTGTGTAAGTGCGTGTAAGTGCATGTCAGTGCGTATAAGTGCATGTAAATGCGTGTAAGTGCGTGTAAGTGTGTGTAAGTATGTGTAAGTGCGTGTAAGTGCATGTGACTTCATGTAAGTATGTGTAAGTATGTGTAAGTGTGTGTAAGTGTGTGTAAGTGCGTGTAAGTATGTGTAAGTGCATGTAAGTACGTGTAAGTGTGTGTAAGTGCGTTTAAGTACATGTAAGTGCATGTAAGTACATAAAAGTGCGTGTAAGTGTGTATAAGTGTGTGTAAGTGTGTGTAAGTGTGTGTAAGTGTGTGTAAGTACGTGTTAGTGCATGTGAGTGCGTGTCAGAGCGTGTCAGTGCATGTAGGTGTGTGTTAGTGTGGTTTAAGTTTGTATAAGTGAGTGTAAGTGCCTGTAAGTATGTGTAAGTTCGTGTAAGTGCGTGTAAGTGCGTGTAAGTGCTAAACGTGTGTATAAGTGCATGTAAGTGCGTGTAAGTGTGTGTAATTGCGTGTAAGTCCAGTTTAAGTTCGTGTAAGTGTGTGTAAGTGTGTGTAAGTGCGTGTAAGTGCGTATAAGTATGTGTATGTGCGTGTAAGTGCGTGTAAGTGCGTGTAAGTATGTGCAAGTGTGTGTACGTTCGTGTAAGTGTGTGTAAGTGCGTGTAAGTGCGTTTAAGTACGTGTAAGTACGTGTAAGTATGTGTAAGTGCAAGTAAGTGTGTGTAAGTACGTTTAAGTACGTATAAGAATGTGTACGTTTGTGTACGTGCGTATAAGTGCGTGTAAGTGCGTGTAAGTGCGTGTAAGTGTGTGTAATTGCGTGTAAGTATGATTTACGTTTGTGTAAGTGCGTGTAAGTACATGTAACTGCCTGTAAGTACGTGTAAGTGCGTATAAGTGCATGTAAGTACGTGTAAGTGCGTGTGAGTACAGTTTTTGTGGGTGTAATTTTGTGTACGTTTGTGTAAGTGCGTGTAAGTTCATGTAAGTGTATGAACGTGCGTATAAGTGCGTATAAGTGGGTGTAAGTACGTGTAAGTGCGTGTAAGTGCGTGTAAGTACGTGTAAGTGCGTATAAGTGTGTGTAGGTACGTGTAAGTGTGTGTAAGTACGTATAAGTACCTGCTAGTGTGTGAAAGTGTGTGTAAGTATGTACAAGTGCGTGTAAGTGTAGTTTAAGTGCGTGTAAGTTTGTATTAGTGCGTGTAAGTGCGTGTAAGTACGTGTAAGTGCGTATAAGTGTGTGTAGGTACGTGTAAGTGTGTGTAAGTACGTATAAGTACCTGCTAGTGTGTGAAAGTGTGTGTAAGTATGTACAAGTGCGTGTAAGTGTAGTTTAAGTGCGTGTAAGTTTGTATTAGTGCGTGTAAGTGCGTGTAAGTTTGTGTAAGTGTGTGTATGTGCATGTAAGTGTGTGTAAGTACATGTAAGTGCGTGTAAGTGTGTGTTAGTATGTCTAAGTGTGTGTTAGTGCGAGTAAGTGCGTGTAAGTGTGTGTTAGTGTGTGTAAGTACGTGTAAGTGTGTGTAAGTGCATGTCAGTACGTGTAAGTGCATGTAAGTGCATATAATCGCGTGTAAGTGCGTGTCAGCACGTGTAAGTACGTGTAAGTGCGTGTAAGTACATGTAACTGTGTATAAGTGCGTGTAAGTGTGTGTAAGAACGTGTAAGTGCGTGTAAGTGCATGTAAGTACGTGAAAGTGTGTGTAAGTGCGTGTAAGTGCCTGTTAGTGCGTGTAAGTGCGTGTATGTGCGTGCAAGTATGTGTAAGTGTGGTTTAAGTGCGTGTAAGTTTGTGTAAGTGCGTGTTAGTGCATATAAGTTTCTGTAAGTGCGTGTAAGTATGTGTAAGTGTGTATAAGTGCGTGTAAGCGTGTGTTAGTACGCGTAAGTGTGTGTTAGTGCGTGTAAGTGTATGCAAAAGCGTGTAAGTACGTGTAAGTGTGTGTAAGTGCATGTAAGTGCGTGTAAGTGCATGTAAGTGCATGTAAGTGTATGTAAGTGTATGTAAGTGCGTGTAAGTATGAGTAAGGAAGTAGATGTACGTGTAAGTGCATGTAAGTGCGTGTAAGTGTGTAACTGCGTGTACGTGCGTGTAAGTATGTGTAAGTGCGTGTAAGTGCGTGTAAGTACGTGTAAGTGCGTGTGACTGCGTGTAAGTATGTGTAAGTGCGTGTAAGTACGTGTAAGTGCGTGTGACTGCGTGTAAGTATGTGTAAGTGCGTGTAAGTACGTGTAAGTATATGTAAGTGCGTGTAAGTACGTGTAAGTCCGTGTAAGTGCATGTAAGTACGTGTAAGTGTGTGTAATTGCGTGTAAGTGCGTGTAAGTGTAAGTGCGTGTTAGTGCGTGTTAGTGCGTGTGAGTATGTATAAGAGTGTATAAGTGCATGTAAGTGTCTGTTAGTGTGGTTTAAGTACATGCAAGTGAGTGTAAGTGCGTATAAGTATGTGTAAGTTGGTATAAATGCATGTAAGTGCGTGTAAGTGCTAAAAGTGCATGTAAGTGCGTGTAAGTGCGTGTAAGTATGTATAAGTGCATGTAAGTGCAGTTTAAGTTCGTATAAGTACGTGTAAGTACGTGTTAGTATGTGAAAGTCCGTATAAGTGCGTGTAAGTGCGTGTAAGTATGTGTAAGTGCGTGTTCGTGCGTGTAAGTTTGTATAAGTGTGTGTAAGTGCGTGTAAGTGTGTGTAAGTACGTGTAAGTATGTGTAAGTGCAAGTAAGTACGTGTAAGTACGTATAAGTGCATGTAAGCATGTGTAAGTGAGTGTAAGTGTATGTGAGTGCGTGTAAGGGGGTGTAAGTACGTGTAAGTGCAAGTAAGTACGTGTTAGTACGTGTAAGTGCGTGTAAGTGCGTGTAAGTGCGCATAAGTATGTGTAAGTTCGTGTAAGTGCGTGTAAGTGCGTATAAGTACGTGTTAGTGTGGGTAAGTGCGTGTAAGTGCCTATAACTACGTGTAAGTGCGTGTGAGTGCAGTTTAAGTGGGTGTAATTTTGTGTAAGTTCTTGTAAGTGCGTGTAAGTGCGTATAAGTACGTGTAAGTGCTTGTATGTGCGTATAAGTGCGTGTAAGTGTGTGTAAGTGCGTGAAAATGCTTGCAAGTACGTGTAAGTACGTGTAAGTTTGGATAAGTGCGTGTAAATGCGTGCAAGTGCGTGTAAGTGCATGTAAGTGCGTTTAAGTGCATGTAAGTATGTGTAAGTGTGTGTAAGGTCGTATAAGAGCATGTGAGAGCGTGTAACTATGTGTAAGTGTGTGTAAGTGCATGTAAGTATGTGTAAGTACGTGTAAGTACGTGTAAGTACGTGTTAGCACGTGTACGTTTGTGTAAGTGTCTGTAAGTGTGTGTAAGTGCATGTAAGTACGTATAAGTGCGTGTAAGTGCATGTAAGTGTACGAAAGTGTGTGTAAGTATGTGTAAGTACGTGTAAGTACGTATAACTGCATGTACATACATGTAAGTGCGTGTAAGTGCATGTAAGTGCGTGAAAGTACGTGTAAGTTCGTGTAAGTGCGTGTAAGTTCCTGTAAGTGTGTATAAGTGTGTGTAAGTGCGTGTAAGTATGTGTAAGTCATGTAAGTGCATGTAAGTGCGTGAAAGTACGTGTAAGTTTGTGTAAGTGCGTGTAAGTTCCTGTAAGTGTGTGCAAGTGCTTGTAAGTGCGTGTAAGTATGTGTAAGTACGTGTAAGTGCGTGTAAGTGCGTGTAAGTACGGATAAGTATGTGTAAGTGCAAGTATGTGCGTGTAAGTACGTGTAAGTGCCTATAAGCATGTGTACGTGCATCTAAGTGTGTCTAAGTACGTGTAAGTGCGTGTAAGTGTGTGTAAGTATGTGTAAGTGCGTATAAGTGCGTGTAAGTGCGTGTAAGTACGTGTAAGTGCGTGTAAGTACGTGTAAGTGGATGTAAGTGCGTGTAAGTACGTGTACGTGTGTATTAGTGCGTGTAAGTACGTGTAAGTTTGTGTAAGCGAATGTAAGTTCGTGTAAGTACATGTAAGTGCGTATAAGTATGTGTAAGTGCGTGTAAGTGCGTGTAAGTACGTGTAAGTGGGTGTAAGTGCGTGTAAGTACGTGTACGTGTGTATTAGTGCGTGTAAGTACGTGTAAGTTTGTGTAAGCGAATGTAAGTTCGTGTAAGTACATGTAAGTGCGTATAAGTATGTGTAAGTGCGTGTAAGTGCGTGTAAGTGCATGTAAGTGTGTGTACGTGCATATAAGTGCGTGTAAGTGCGTGTAAGTGTGTGTAAAAGCGTGTAAGTGCGTATAAATGCGTGTAAATACATGTAAGTTTGTGTAAGTGAATATAAGTTCGTGTAAGTGTGAGTAAGTACATGTAAGTGCGTGTGAGTACGTGGTAAGTACGTGTACGTGCATGTAAGTGTGTGCTAGTGTGTGTAAGTGTGTGTACGTGCATGTAAGTGTGTGTAAGTGCATGTAAGTACGTATTAGTACATGTGAGTGCGTGTAAGAGTGTGTAAGTGCATGTAAGTGCGTATAAGTGCGGTTTAAGTTCGTGTAAGTGAGTGTTAGTGTGTGTAAGTACGTGTACGTTCGTGTAAGTACGTGTAAGTGCGTGTAAGTGCTAAAAGTGTGTTTAAGTGTGTGTAAGTGCGTGTAAGTGCGTGGATGTGCAGTTTAAGTTTGTGTAAGTGCGTGTAAGTGCGTGTAAGTGCGTGTAAGTATGTGTAAGTGTGTGTAAGTGCGTGTAAATGCGTGTAAGTATGTGTAAGCTATGCTGACCACCCTACTAAGTGATCGACGATCGAGGTTGACCATGGATATCTATCTCTTGGAGCAAGTGATCAACGATCGACGGTCGACGAGGACAAAAAGTGCTCAGAATGGGTTAAAACTCGACAGTCTCCTACTTACATCCATGGCATATCCACTCCCACACTAAATCCTCACTTTTATGCATCTTATGAATAAGGGTCATCAAACTCTTATTCACACATGTAGCATAGGTAGAGTGTCCACATTGCGGACCCGGGTTCATTAGCTAAGTTGTCTGGGTGTGTCCCCAGCCCAACCATATGGTAGGCCGGAAAAAAAAAGGCGTTGAGGCAGTCCTGATCACGACCGAGGGACAAAACAAAATTGAAACTCGCGGTAGCTGCCTCCGGATATGGCGCATGACTGCCTGCGCGTCAGTTCAGACGCGCAGGCAGTCCTCCTTGCCTATCTGGAGGCAGGAGCCACCTGCACCTCTTGACGCGCAGGCCACACCGCCTGCGCGTCAAGAGGTGCCTGTTTCCGTTCTCAGGCCGTCAACCGCCTTATCATCCGCAAAATAAATCCCCCATCCCCNCCAACCGCCGGATTGCATCGCAAACTGACGGTTTTGGGAGGGGGGGGGTGATTGCGTTCAGAGAGCATGGGTCCCACCCCTCTCGCCAGCTCCTTCGGAACCCACCGCGTCGTCGTTTGCGTTCAATGGACGTTGGCATGGACCCCCCTCCCCACCCCCCTCCACCACACTTCGCCGCGCCGCGACTAAGTGTCGCGAGAGGGGGGGGGGGATCGCCGCCGACGTCAACCTCGACGCAGTCGACGACTGAAGATCGTCAACCACCTCCAGGTGGTCGATGATCGAGGTCAGCATAGTGTGTAAGTACGTGTAAGTGCGTGTAACTTCGTGTAAGTGTGTGTAAGTGCATGTAAGTGCGTATAAGTACTTTTAAGTACGTGTAAGTACGTATAAGTGCAAGTAAGTGCATGTAAGTACGTGTAAGTGCGTGTAAGTATGTGTAAGTTTGTATAAGTACGTGTAACTGCGTATAAGTACGTGTAAGTGTGTGTAAGTGTGTGTAAGTGCGTGTAAGTGTAGTTTAAGTTTGTGTAGGTGTGTGTAAGTGCATGTAACTGCGTGTAAGTAAGTGTAAGTGCATGTAAGTGCGTGTAAGTACGTGGAAGAGCGTATGAGTGAAGTTTAAATGGGTGTTATTTTGTGTACATTCGTGTAAGTGCATATAAGTGCGTATAAGTGCGTGTAAGTGCGTGTAAGTATGTGTAAGTATGTGTGACTGCGTATAAGTATGTGTAAGTGCGTGTAAGTGAGTATAAGTGCGTGTAAGTGCGTATAAATGCGTGTAAGTGCGTGTAAGTGTGTGTAAGTGCATGTAAGTGCATGTAATTACGTGTAAGTGCTTAGACGTGCGTGTAAGTGCGTGTGAGTGGAATTTAAGTGGGTGTAGTTTTGTGTAAGTTCGTGTAAGTGCGTGTAAGTACGTGTAAGTGCGTGTAAGTGCGTATAAGTGTGCGTATGTGTATGTAAGTACGTGTAAGTGCGTGTAAGTGCGTGTTAGTGCCTGTTAGTGCGTATAAGTGCGTGTAAGTGCATGCAAGTACGTGTAAGTGCGATTTAAGTGCGTGTAAGTTCGTGTAAGTGCGTGTAAGTTCGTATAAGCGCGTGTAAGTTTGTGTAAGTGCGTGTAAGTGCGTGTAAGTACGTGTAAGTGTGTGTAAGTGTGTGTAAGTGCGTGTAAGTGTGTGTTAGTGCGTGTAAGTATGTGTTAGTGCGTGTAAGTGTGTGTAAGTGCATGTAAGTGCGTGTAAGTGCGTATAAGCGCGTGTAAGTGTGGGTAAGTGCGTGTAAGTGCGTATAAGCGCGTGTAAGTGTGGGTAAGTGCGTGTAAGTGCGTATAAGCGCGTGTAAGTGTGGGTAAGTGCGTGTAAGTGCGTATAAGCGCGTGTAAGTGTGGGTAAGTGCGTGTAAGTGCGTATAAGCGCGTGTAAGTGTGGGTAAGTGCGTGTAAGTGCGTATAAGCGCGTGTAAGTGTGGGTAAGTGCGTGTAAGTGCGTATAAGCGCGTGTAAGTGTGGGTAAGTGCGTGTAAGTGCGTATAAGCGCGTGTAAGTGTGGGTAAGTGCGTGTAAGTGCGTATAAGCGCGTGTAAGTGTGGGTAAGTGCGTGTAAGTGCCTGTTAGTGCGTGTAAGTATGTGTTAGTGCGTGTAAGTGTGTGCCAAAGTGTGTAAGTGCGTGTAAGTACGTGTAAGTGCATGTAAGTACGTGTAAGTGCATGTAAGTGCGTGTAAGTGTGTGTCAGTAAGTGTAAGTACGTACAAGTGCGTGTAAGTGCGTGTAAGTGCGTATAAGTGCGTGTAAGTGCGTGTAAGTGCGTATAAGTGTGTGTAAGCACGTGTAAGTGCATCTAAGTACGTGTAAGTGCGTGTAAGTACATGTAAGTATGTGTAAGCACGTGTGACTGCGTGTAAGTATGTGTAAGTGCGTGTAAGTGAGTGTAAGTGTGTGTAAGTGCGTATAAGAGCATGTAAGTGCGTGTAAGTACATGTAAGTACACGTAAGTGTGTGTAAGTGCGTGTAAGTGTGTATAAGTGCGGGAAAGTGCGTGCGAGTGTAGTTTAAGTGGGTGTAATTTCGTGTAAGTTTGTGTAACTGCATGTAAGTGTGTGTAAGTACGTGTAAGTGCGTGTAAGTGCGTGTAAGTGTGTGTAAGTACGTGTAAATGCGTGTAAGTACGTGTAAGTGTGTGTAAGTGTGTGTAAATGCGTGTAAGTGTGTGTAAGTACGTGTAAGTGTGTGTAAGTGCATGTAACTGCGTGTAAGTGCGTGTAAGTGTATGTAAGTGTGTATAAGTGCATGTGAGTACAGTTTAAGTGGGTGTAAGTTTGTGTAAGTGCGTATAAGTGTGTTTAAGTGCATGTAAGTGTGTGTTAGTGCGTATAAGTGCGTGTAAGTGCGTGCAAGTGCATGTAAGTGTGGTTTAAGTGTGTGTAACTTCATGTAAGTGCGTGTAAGTTCGTGTAAATGCGTGTAAGTTTGTGTAAGTACGTGTAAGTGCGTGTAAGTACATGTAAGTGTGTGTAAGTATGTGTAAGTGTGTGTAAGTGTGTGTTAGTGCATGTAAGTATGTATTAGTACGTGTAAGTGTGTGCCAAAGGGTGTAAGTGCGTGTAAGTGCGTGTAAGTGCATGTAAGTGCGTGTAAGTGCATGTAAGTGCGTGTAAGTGCGTGTAAGTGTGGGGAAGTATGTGTAAGTGCGTGTAAGTACGTGTAAGTGCGTATAAGTCCGTGTAAGTGCGTGTAAGTGCGTATAAGTGCGTGTAAGTGCGTGTAAGTGCGTGTAAGTAGGTCTAAGTATGTGTAAGTACGTATGAGTGTGTGTAAGTATGTGTAAGTGCGTGTAAGTGAGTGTAAGTGCATGTAAGTGCGTATAAGTACGTGTAAGTGTGTATAAGTACGTGTAAGTACATGTAAGTGCGTGTAAGTACGTGTAAGTGCGTATAAGTGCGTGTAAGTGCATGTGAGTGTAGTTTAAGTTGGTGCAATTTTGTGTAAGTTTGTATAAGTGCTTGAAGTGCGTGTAAGTGTGTATAACTGTGTGTAAATACGTGTAAGTGTGTGTAAGTGCGTGTAAGTGCCTGTTAGCGCGTATAAGTGCGTGTAAGTGCATGCAAGTGTGTATAAGTGTGGTTTAAGCGCGTGTAGATTCGTGTAAGTGCGTGTACGTTCGTGTAAGTGTGTGTAAGTTTGTGTAAGTGTGTATTATTGCGTATAAGTGTGTGTAAGTGCATTTAAGTACGTGTAACTGCCTGTAAGTGCGTGTAAGTGTGTATAAGTGCGTGTAAGTGCGTGTAAGTGTGTGTAAGTACGTGTAAGTGCATATAAGTGTGTGTAACTACGTGTAAGTGCGTGTAAGTACGTGTAAGTGTGTATAAGTGCGTGTAAGTACGTGTAAGTGTGTGTAAGTACGTGTGACTGTGTGTAAGTATGTGTAAGTGCGTGTAAGTGAGTGTAAGTGCATGTAAGTGCGCAGAAGTGCGTGTAAGTGCGTGTAAGTGCGTGTAAGTACGTGTAAGTGCGTGTAAGTACGTGTAAGTGTGTATAAGTGCGTGTAAGTACGTGTAAGTGTGTGTAAGTACGTGTGACTGTGTGTAAGTATGTGTAAGTGCGTGTAAGTGAGTGTAAGTGCATGTAAGTGCGCATAAGTGCGTGTAAGTGCGTGTAAGTGCGTGTAAGTGCATGTAAGTACATATAAGTGTATGTAAGTGCATGTAAGTATGTGTACGTGCGTGTAAGTACGTGTAAGCGCATGTAAGTGCATGTATGTGTGTGTAAGTGCGTGTAAGTGCGTGTTAGTACGTGTGAGTGCGTGTAAGAGCGTGTAAGTGTATATAAGTGGGTGTTAGTGCGGTTTAAGTTTGTGTAAGTGATTGTAAGTACGTGTAAGTACGTGTAAGTTCGTGTAAGTATGTGTAAGTGCGTGTAAGTGCTAAAAGTGTGTGTAAGTACGTATAAGTGCGTGTAAGTGCGTGTAAGTGTGTGTAAGTGCGGTTTAAGTTCGTGTAAGTGCGGATAAGTGCGTGTACTTGTGTGTAAGTGCTTGTAAGTTTGTGAAAGTGCGTGTAAGTGCATGTAAGTGCGTGTAAGTATGTGTATGTGCGTATAAGTGCGTGTAAGTTCATGTAAGTGTGTGTAAGTACATGTAAGTGCGTATAAGTATGTGTAAGTACGTGTAAGTGCAAGTAAGTGCGTGTAAGTACGTGTAAGTGCATGTAAGCACGTGTAAGTGCGTGTAAGTGTGTGTAAGTGCGTGTAAGGGGGTGTAGATACGTGTAAGTGCAAGTAAGTGTGTGTTAGTACGTGTAAGTGCATATAAGTGCGTGTAAGTGCGTGTAAATGCGTGTAAGTGCGTGTAAGTGCGTGCAAGTGCGTGTAAGTGCGTGTAACTTTGTGTAAGTACGTGTAAGTGCGTGTAAGTGCCTGTAAGTGCGTGTAAGTGCGTGTGAGTGCGGTTTAAATGGGTGTAAGTGCATATAAGTGTGTGTACATACGTATAAGTGCGTGTTAGTGCATGTAAGTACGTGTAAGTGTGTAAGTGTGTGTTAGTGCGTGTAATTACGTGTAAGTGTGTGTAAGTGCGTGTTAGTGCGTGTAAGTGCATGTAAGTGCATGCAAGTGCGTGTAAGTGTGGTTTAAATGCGTGTAAGTTCGTGTAAGTGCGTATAAGTGCGTGTAAGTGTGGTTTAAATGCGTGTAAGTTCGTGTAAGTGCGTATAAGTGTGTGTAAGTTTGTGTAAGTTTGTGTAAGTATGTTTAAGTGTGTGTAAGTGCATATAAGTTAGTTTAAGTGTGTGTTAGTGCGTGTAAGTGTGTATTAGTGCGTATAAGTGTGTGCAAAAGCGTGTATGTGCGTGTAAGTGTGTGTAAGTGAATGTAAGTGCGTGTAAGTGCATGTAAGTGCCTGTAAGTGAATGTAAGTGCGTGTAAGTGCATGTAAGTACATATGAGTACGTTTAAGTGCATGTAAGTGTGTCTAAGTACGTGTAAGTGCGTGTGAGTACGTGTTAGTATGTGTAAGTGCGTATAAGTGTGTGTCAGTGCATGTAAGTGTGTGTTAGTGCTTGTAAGTGTATGTAAGTATGTGTAAGTGTGTGTAAGTACGTGTAAGAGCATGTGAGTGCATGTAAGTGTGTGTAAGTGCATGTAAGTGTGTATAACTGCGTATACGTGCGTGTAAGTGCGTGTAAGTACGTGTAAGTGGGTGTAAGTACGTATAAGTGTGTGTAAGTGCGTATAAGTGCGTGTAAGTGCGTGTAAGTACGTGTAAGTACGTGTAAGTACGTGTAAGTGCAAGTAAGTGTGTGTAAGTGCATGTAAGTGCGTGTAAGTGCGTGTAAGCACGTGTAAGCACGTGTAAGTACGTGTAAGTGCCTGAAAGTGCTGTCAGTGCGTGTAAGTGCGTGTAGTGCATGTAAGTACGTGTAAGTGCGTGTAAGTGCGTGTAAGGACGCGTAAGTTTGTGTGAGTGCGTGTAAGTGTGTGTAAGTGAGTGTAAGTGTGTGTAAGTGCGTGTAAGTGCGTGTAAGTACGTGTAAGTTCGTGTAAGTGAATGTAAGTTTGTGTAAGTGTGTGTAAGTGTGTGTAAGTGCGTGTAAGTGCGTGTAAGTACGTGTAAGTTCGTGTAAGTGAATGTAAGTTTGTGTAAGTGTGTGTAAGTGTGTTTAAGTGCATGTAAGTACGTGTAAGTGCGTGTAAGTATGTACAAGTGTGTGTAAGTGTGTATAAGTGCGTGAAAGTGCGTGTAAGTACATGTAAGTGCGTGTAAGTGTGTGTAAGTACGTGTAAGTGTGTGTAAGTGCGTGTAAGTACGTATAAGTTAGTGTAAGTATGTGTAAGTGTGTGTTAGTGCAGTTTGAGTTCGTGTAAGTGGATGTAAGTGCGTGTAAGTACGTGTAAGTATGTGTAAGTGTGTGTAAGTACGTGTAAGTACGTTTAAGTATGTGTAAGTACGTGTAAGTGTGTGTAAGTTTGTGTAAGTGCATATAAGTGCATGTAAGTGCGTGTACGTACGTGTAAGTACGTGTAAGTACGTGTGAGTGCAAGTAAGTGCGTGTAAGTACGTATAAGTGCATGTAAGTGCGTGTACGTACGTGTAAGTACGTGTAAGTACGTGTGAGTGCAAGTAAGTGCGTGTAAGTACGTATAAGTGCATGTAAGCATGTGTAAGTGCGTGTAAGTTTGTGTAAGTACGTGAAAGTGCGTATAAGTGCATCTAAGCGTGTGTAAGTCGTGTAAGTGCAGTTTAAGTGGATATAATTTTGTGTAAGTTTGTGTAAGTGCGTATAAGTGTGTATAAGTGTGTGTAAGTGAGTGTAAGTGCGACTAAGTGCGTGTAAGTGTGTGTAAGTGCATATAAGTGCGTGTAAGTGTGTATAAGTGTGTGCAAGTACGTGTAAGTGCGTGTTAGTATGTGTATGTGTGTGTAAGTGCATGTAAGTACGTGTATGTGCATGTAAGTGCGTGTAAGTGTGGTTTAAGTGCGTGTAAGTTTGTGTAAGTGCGTGTAAGTGCGTACAAGTGTGTGTAAGTGCATGTAAGTGTGCATAAGTGCGTACAAGTGCGTGTAAATGCGTGTAAGTGCGTGTAAGTGCTTGTTACTGCGTCTAAGTGAGTGAAGAAGCGTGTAAGTACGTGTAAGTGCGTGTAAGTGCGTGTAAGTGTGTGTAAGTGTGTGTAAATGCGTGTACGTGCGTGTAAGTGCGTGTAAGTACGTGTAAGTGTGTGTAAGTTTGTGTAAGTGCGTGTAAGTGCGTATAAGTGTGTGTAAGTGCATGTAAGTGTGTATAAGTGCGTATAAGTGCGTGTAAATGCGTGTAAGTGCGTGTAAGTGCTTGTTACTGCGTCTAAGTGAGTGAAGAAGCGTGTAAGTACATGTAAGTGCGTGTAAGTACGTGTAAGTTCGTGTAAGTATGTGTAAGTGCGTGTAAGTGCAAGTAAGTGCGTGTAAGTACGTATAAGATCATGTAAGCATGTGTAAGTGCGTGTAAGTTTGTGTAAGTGCGTGTAAGTGCGTATAAGTGTGTGTAAGTGCATGTAAGTGTGTATAAGTGCGTATAAGTGCGTGTAAATGCGTGTAAGTGCGTGTAAGTGCTTGTTACTGCGTCTAAGTGAGTGAAGAAGCGTGTAAGTACATGTAAGTGCGTGTAAGTACGTGTAAGTTCGTGTAAGTATGTGTAAGTGCGTGTAAGTGCAAGTAAGTGCGTGTAAGTACGTATAAGATCATGTAAGCATGTGTAAGTGCGTGTAAGTTTGTGTAAGTGCGTGTAAGTGCGTATAAGTGTGTGTAAGTGCATGTAAGTGTGTATAAGTGCGTATAAGTGCGTGTAAATGCGTGTAAGTGCGTGTAAGTGCTTGTTACTGCGTCTAAGTGAGTGAAGAAGCGTGTAAGTACATGTAAGTGCGTGTAAGTACGTGTAAGTTCGTGTAAGTATGTGTAAGTGCGTGTAAGTGCAAGTAAGTGCGTGTAAGTACGTATAAGATCATGTAAGCATGTGTAAGTGCGTGTAAGTTTGTGTAAGTGCGTGTAAGTGCGTATAAGTGTGTGTAAGTGCATGTAAGTGTGTATAAGTGCGTATAAGTGCGTGTAAATGCGTGTAAGTGCGTGTAAGTGCTTGTTACTGCGTCTAAGTGAGTGAAGAAGCGTGTAAGTACATGTAAGTGCG
The DNA here is from genome assembly GCA_023375785.1 of Penium margaritaceum. Lineage (NCBI taxonomy): Eukaryota > Viridiplantae > Streptophyta > Zygnematophyceae > Desmidiales > Peniaceae > Penium > Penium margaritaceum. Next base: position 213,298 of record SZWC01001797.1, on the reverse strand, counting down.
TGTAAGTACGTGTAAGTTCGTGTAAGTATGTGTAAGTGCGTGTAAGTGCAAGTAAGTGCGTGTAAGTACGTATAAGATCATGTAAGCATGTGTAAGTGCGTGTAAGTTTGTGTAAGTGCGTGTAAGTGCGTATAAGTGTGTGTAAGTGCATGTAAGTGTGTATAAGTGCGTATAAGTGCGTGTAAATGCGTGTAAGTGCGTGTAAGTGCTTGTTACTGCGTCTAAGTGAGTGAAGAAGCGTGTAAGTACATGTAAGTGCGTGTAAGTACGTGTAAGTTCGTGTAAGTATGTGTAAGTGCGTGTAAGTGCAAGTAAGTGCGTGTAAGTACGTATAAGATCATGTAAGCATGTGTAAGTGCGTGTAAGTTTGTGTAAGTGCGTGTAAGTGCGTATAAGTGTGTGTAAGTGCATGTAAGTGTGTATAAGTGCGTATAAGTGCGTGTAAATGCGTGTAAGTGCGTGTAAGTGCTTGTTACTGCGTCTAAGTGAGTGAAGAAGCGTGTAAGTACATGTAAGTGCGTGTAAGTACGTGTAAGTTCGTGTAAGTATGTGTAAGTGCGTGTAAGTGCAAGTAAGTGCGTGTAAGTACGTATAAGATCATGTAAGCATGTGTAAGTGCGTGTAAGTTTGTGTAAGTGCGTGTAAGTGCGTATAAGTGTGTGTAAGTGCATGTAAGTGTGTATAAGTGCGTATAAGTGCGTGTAAATGCGTGTAAGTGCGTGTAAGTGCTTGTTACTGCGTCTAAGTGAGTGAAGAAGCGTGTAAGTACATGTAAGTGCGTGTAAGTACGTGTAAGTTCGTGTAAGTATGTGTAAGTGCGTGTAAGTGCAAGTAAGTGCGTGTAAGTACGTATAAGATCATGTAAGCATGTGTAAGTGCGTGTAAGTTTGTGTAAGTGCGTGTAAGTGCGTATAAGTGTGTGTAAGTGCATGTAAGTGTGTATAAGTGCGTATAAGTGCGTGTAAATGCGTGTAAGTGCGTGTAAGTGCTTGTTACTGCGTCTAAGTGAGTGAAGAAGCGTGTAAGTACATGTAAGTGCGTGTAAGTACGTGTAAGTTCGTGTAAGTATGTGTAAGTGCGTGTAAGTGCAAGTAAGTGCGTGTAAGTACGTATAAGATCATGTAAGCATGTGTAAGTGCGTGTAAGTTTGTGTAAGTGCGTGTAAGTGCGTATAAGTGTGTGTAAGTGCATGTAAGTGTGTATAAGTGCGTATAAGTGCGTGTAAATGCGTGTAAGTGCGTGTAAGTGCTTGTTACTGCGTCTAAGTGAGTGAAGAAGCGTGTAAGTACGTGTAAGTGCGTGTAAGTGCGTGTAAGTGTGTGTAAGTGTGTGTAAATGCGTGTAAGTGCGTGTAAGTGTGTGTGAGTGCGTGTGAGTGTATGTAAGTACGTGTAAGTGTGTGTAAGGTGGTATAAGAGTGTGTAAGAGTGTGGAAGTCTGTGTAAGTGCATGTAAGTGCGTGTAAGTGCATATAAGTGCATGTTAGTGTGTGTAAGTTCATGTAAGTCCACGTAAGTGCGTGTAACTGCGTGTAAGTACATGTAAGTGCGTGTAAGTGCGTGTCAGTGCATGTAAGTGCGTTTAAATGCATGTTAGTGCGTGTAAGTGCGTGTAAGTGTGTGTAAGTGTGTATAAGTATGTGTAAGTGTGTGTAAGGTGGTGTAAGAGCGTGTAAGAGTGTGTAAGTGCGTGGAAATGCGTGTAAGTACGTGTAAGTATGTGTAAGTGTGTGTAAGTGCATGTATGTACGTGTAAGTGTGTGTAACTGTGTGTAAGTGCTTTTAAGTGAGTGTAAGTGCATGTACGTACGTGTAAGTGTAAGAAAGGGCGTGTAAGTATGTGCAAGTGTGTGTAAGTGTGTGTGAGTGCGTGTAACAGTGTGTACGTTTGTGTAAGTGCGTGTAAGTACGTGTATGTGTGTGTAAGTACATGTAAGTTTGTATAAGTGCGTGTAAGAGCGTGTAAGTGCATGTAAGTGCGTGTAAGTGTGTGTAAGTGTATGGAAGTGCGTGTAAGTTTAAGTGCGTATAAGTACGTGTAAGTACGTGTAAGTGCGTGTAAGTGTATGTTAGTGCATATAAGTGCGTATAAGTGCGTGTAAGTGTGTGTAAGTGCGTTTAAGTATGTGTAAACTCGTGTAAGTGAATGTAACTTTGTGCAAGTACGTATAAGTGCGTGTAAGTGCGTGTAAGTGCGTGTAAGTGCGTGTAAGTGCGTGTAAGTGCGTGTAAGTGTGTGTAAGTAGGTATAAGTTTGTGTAAGTGCATGTAAGTGCGTGTACATGCGTGTAAGTACGTGTAAGTACGTGTAAGTGCGTGTAAGTGTGTGGTAGTACGTATAAATGCGTGTAAGAGCGTGTAAGTGCATGTAAGTGCGTGTAAGCACGGTCTAAGTTCGTGTAAGTGCGTGTAAGTGTGTGGTAGTACGTATAAATGCGTGTAAGAGCGTGTAAGTGCATGTAAGTGCGTGTAAGCACGGTCTAAGTTCGTGTAAGTGAGTGTAAGTGTATGTAAGTTTGTGTGAGTTCATGTAAGTCCGTGTAAGTACGTCTAAGTGCAGTTTAAGTTTGTGTGAGTACGTGTAAGTGCGTGTAAGTGCATGAAAGTACGTATAAGTGTGTGTAAGTGCGTGTAAGTGCGTTCAAGTATGTGTAAGTGCATGTAAGTGTATGTAAGTTTGTGTAAGTATGTATAAGTGCGTGTAAGTGCGTGTAGTATGTGTAAGTATGTGTAAGTATGTGTAAGTGCAAGTAAGTGCGTGTAAGCATGTGTAAGTAAATTTAAGCACGTGTAAGTGCGTGTAAGTTTGTGTAAGTGCGTGTAAGTATGTGTAAGTGTGTGTAAGTACATGTATGTGTGTCTAAGTGCGTGTAAGTGCGTGTAAGTGCAGTTTAAGTGAGTGTTATTTTGTGTACGTTTGTGTAAGTACGTATAAGTGCATGTAAGTGCATGTAAGTGAGTGTAAGTGCGACTAAGTGCGTGTAAGTACGTGTAAGAACATGTAAGTGCGTATATTATGTGCAAGTACGTGTAAGTGCGTGTTAGTGTGTGTATGTGTGTGTAAGTGCGTGTAAGTACGTGTAAGTACGTATAAGTACGTGTAAGTGCATGTAGGTGCGTGTAGGTGCCTGTAAGTGCGTGTAAGTACGTGCAAGTGCATGTAAGTGCGTGTAAGTGTGTGTAAGTGTGTATATGTGCATGTAAGTATGTATAAGTGCGTCTAAGTGCGTGTAAGTGCATGTAAGTGTGTGTAAGTGCCAGTAAGTGCGTATAAATGTGGTTTAAGTATGTGTAAGTTCGTGTAATTGCATGTAAGTGCATACAAGTATGTGTAAGTGTGTGTAAGTTCGTGTACGTGCGTGTAGGTGCGTGTAAGTGTGTGTAAGTACGTGTAAGTGCATGTTAGTACGTGTAAGTGTATGTAGAAGTGTGTAAGTGCGTGTAAGTGCATGTAAGAGTATGTGAGTACGTGTAACTGCATGTAAGTGCGTGTAAGTGCGTGTAAGTGTGTGTAAGTGCGTGTAAGTGCATGTAAGTACGTATACGTACGTGTACGTGCATGTAAGTGTGTGTAAGTGTGTGTAAGTGCGTGTAAGTGCGCATAAGTGTGTGTAAGTATGAGTGAGTACGTGTGAGTGCGTGTAAGTATATGTAAGTGCGTGTAAGTGTGTGTAAGTGTGTATACGTACGTCTGAGTGCATATAAGTGCGTGTAAGTGTGTGTAAGTACGTGTAAGTTTGTGTTAGTGCGTATAAGTGTGTGTAAGTATGAGTGAGTACGTGTAAGTGCGTGTAAGTGTGTGTACGTGCGTGTAAGTGCATGTAAGTACGTATAAGTACGTGTAAGTGCGTGTAAGTATATGTAAGTGCGTGTAAGTGTGTGTAAGTGTGTATACGTACGTCTGAGTGCATATAAGTGCGTGTAAGTGTGTGTAAGTACGTGTAAGTTTGTGTTAGTGCGTATAAATGCGTGTAAGTACGTATAAGTGTGTGTAAGTACGTATCAGTATGTGGAAGTGCGTGTAAGGTCGTGTAAGAGCGTGTAAGAGCGTATAAGTGCGTGTAAGTGTGTTAAAGTGCATGTAAGTGCGTGTAAGTGCGTGTAAATATGTATAAGTACGTGTAAATGCGTGCAAGTGCGTATTAGTGCGTGTAAGTATGTATAAGTGCCTGTAAGTACATGTAAGTGTGTGTAAGTGCCTGTAAGTGCGTATAAGTGCGTGTAAGTGCGTGTCAGTGCGTGTAAGTATGTGTAAGTTTGTGTAAGTTTGTGTAAGTGAATGCAAGTTCGTGTAAGTGGGTGTAAGTGTGTGTAATTGCGTGTAAGTGCGTGTAAGTGCGTGTAAGTGCGTGTAAGTTCTTGTAAGTGCGTGTAAGTACGAGTATGGGTGTAAGTGTGTGTAAGTGCGTGTAAGTGTGTGTAAGTTCGTGTTAGTTTGTGTAAGTGAATGTAAGTTCGTGTAAGTGCGTATAAGTGTGTGTAAGTGCGTATAAGTGCACATAAGTACGTGTAAATGTGTGTAAGTGCGTATAAGATCGTGTAAGTCTGTGTACGTGTGTGTAAGTGCGTGTAAGTGCATGTAAGTACGTGCAAGTGTGTGTAAGTACATTTAGGTATGTGTAAGTACGTGTAAGTGCGTGAAAGTACGTGTTAGTGTGTATGAGTGCGTGTAAGATCGTGAAAGTGCATGTAAGTGTGTGTAAGTACAGTTTAACTTCGTGTAAGTGTAGGTAAGTGCCTGTAAGTGCGTGTAAGTATGTGTAAGTACGTGTAAGTGCGTATACGTGCGTGTAAGTGCAGTTTAAGTGGATGTAATTTTGTGTAATGTTGTGTAAGTGCGTGTAAGTGCGTGTAAGTGCATGTAAGTGCGTGTACGTGCGTGTAAGTGCATGTAAGTACGTGTAAGTATGTGTAAGTGCGTATAAGTGCGTGTAAGTGTGTACAAGTACGTGTAAGAGTGTTTTTAGTGCATATAAGTATGTATAAGTGCGTGTAAGTGCGTGTAAGTGCGTATAAGTGTGTGTAAGTGCGTGTGGGTGTGTGTAGGTGTGTGTAAGTGCGTATATGTACATGTAAGTGCGTGTAAGTGTGTGTAAGTACGTATACATGCGTCTAAGTGCGTGTAAGTGCGTGTAAGTACGTGTAAGTGTGTGTAAGTGCGTGTAAGTGCATGTAAGTACGTGTAAGTATGTGTAAGTGCGTATAAGTGCGTGTAAGTGTGTACAAGTACGTGTAAGAGTGTTTTTAGTGCATATAAGTATGTATAAGTGCGTGTAAGTGCGTGTAAGAGCGTATAAGTGTGTGTAAGTGCGTGTGGGTGTGTGTAGGTGTGTGTAAGTGCGTATATGTACATGTAAGTGCGTGTAAGTGTGTGTAAGTACGTATACATGCGTCTAAGTGCGTGTAAGTGCGTGTAAGTACGTGTAAGTACGTGTAAGTGCGTGTAAGTGCGTATAAGTGTGTGTAAGTATGTGTAAGTGCGTCTCAGTGCGTGTTAGTGCGTATGAGTGCGCGTAAGAGCGTGTAAGTGCATGTAAGTGCGTGTAAAATGCGGTTTAAGTTTGTGTAAGTGAGTGAAAATGCGTGTAAGTACGTGTAAGGTCGTGTAAGTGTGTGTAAGTGTGTGTAAGTGCTAAAAGTGCGTGTAAGTATGTATAAGTGCGTGTAAGTGCGTGTAAGTGCGTGTAAGTGTAGTTTAAGTTCGTGTAAGTACATGTAAGTGCGTGTAAGTATGTATAAGTGCGTGTAAGTGCGTGTAAGTATGTGTAAATGCGTGTAAGTGCGTGTAAGTGCATGTAAGGGAGTGTAAGTGTGACTAAGTGCGTGTAAGTACATGTAAGTGCGTGTACGTGCGTAGAAGTGCGTACAAGTACATGTAAGTGTGTGTTAGTGTGTGTATGTGTGTGTAAGTAGGTGTAAGTGTGTGTAAGTGTGTGTAAGTGCGTGTAAGTGCATGAAGGTGCATGTAGGTGCGTGTAAGTGCGTGTCAGTATGTGTAAGTGCATGTACATGCGTGTTCGTGTGTGTAGGTACGTATAAGTGCATGTAAGTACGTGTAAGTGCGTCTAAGTGCATGTAAGTGCGTGTAAGTGCGTGTAAGTGCATGTAAGTGCATATAAGTGTGGTTTAAGTACGTGTAAGTTCGTGTAACTGCATGTTATTACAAACAAGTGTGTATAAGTACGTGTAAGTGTGTGTAAGTTCGTGTACGTGTGTTTAAGTGTGTGTAAGTGTGTGTAAGTGCGTGTAAGTGCGTGTTAGTACGTGTAAGTGCAAGTAGAAGTGTGTAAGTGCGTGAAAGTGCGTGTAAGAGCATGTAAGTACTTGTAACTGCATGTAAGTGCGTGTAAGTGCATGTAAGTGTGTGTAAGTGCGTGTAAGTGCATGTAAGTACGTGTAAGTATGTGTAAGTGTGTGTAAGTGTGTGTAAGTGTGTGTAAGTTTGTATAAGTGCGTATAAGTGCGTGTAAGTATGTGTGAGTACATGTGAGTGCGTGAAAGTATGTGTAAGTGCGTGTAAGTGCGTGTAAGTATGTATACGTACGCGTCAGTGTGAATAAGTGTGTGTAAGTGTGTGTAAGTACGTATAAGTTTGTGTAAGTGTGTGTAAATGCGTGTAAGTATGTGTAAGTGTGTATAAGTGCATGTAAGTATGTGGATGTGTGTGTAACGTCGTGTAAGAGCGTGTAAGAGCATATAAGTGCGCATAAGTGCGTGTAAGTTTGTGTAAGTGCGTGTACGTGCGTGTAAGAGTGTGTAAGTACATGTAAGTGTGTGTAAGTGCGTGTAAGTGCGTGTAAGTATGTGTAAGTTTTTGTAAGTGTGTGTACATTCCTGTAAGTGTGTGTAAGTGCTTGTAAGTACGTGTAAGTGCATGGAAGTGCGTGTAAGTGTCTGTAAGTACGTGTAAGTGTGTGTAAGTGCGTGTAAGTACATATTAGTATATATAAGTACGTGTAAGTGCGTGTAAGTGCGTGTAAGTGCCTGTAAGTACGTGTAAGTACGTATAAGTGCGTGTAAGTACGTGTAAGTGCGTGTAAGTATGTGTAAGTTTGTGTAAGTGAATGTAAGTTCCTGTAAGTGCGTGTAAGTGTGTGTAAATGCGTGTAAGTGCGTGTAAGTGTCTGTAAGTGCATGCAAGTGCGTGTAAGTGCGAGTATGGGTGTAAGTGTGTGTAATTGCGTGTAAGTGCGTGTAAGTACGTGTTAGTTTGTATAAGTGAAAGTAAGTTTGTGTAAGTCCGTGTCAGTGTGTATAAGTGCGTATAAGTGCGTGTAAGTACGTGTAAGTGCGTGTAAGTGTGTGTAAGTGTGTATAAGTGCGTGTAAGTGCGTGCAAGTGCATGTACGTACGTGTAAGTGTATGTAAGTGCATGTAAGTATGTGTAAAAATGTGTAAGTGCGTGTATGTGCGTGTTAGTGCGTGTGAGTGCATGTAAGAGCGTGTAATTGCATGTAAGTGTGTGTAAGTGCAGTTTAAATTTGTGTAAGTGTGTGTAAGTGCGTATAAGTACAGTTTAAGTTTGTGTAAGTGCAGGTAAGTGCGTGTAAGTGCGTATAAGTATGTGTAAGTGCGTGTAAGTGCGTATAAGTGCGTATAAGTACACTTTAAGTGGGTGTAATCTTGTGTAAGTTTGTGTAAGTGCGTGTAAGTGCCTATAAGTGCGTGTAAGTGCGTGTAAGTGCGTTTAAGTGTGTGTGAGTATGTGTAAGTGTGTGTAAGTGCGTATAAGTGCATGTAAGTGTGTACAAGTATGTATAAGAGTGTGTTTTAGTGCATGTAAGTGTGTGTAAGTGCGTATAAGTACGTGTAAGTGCGTGTAAGTGCGTGTAAGTTCGTGTAGGTGTGTGTAGGTATGTGTAAGTGTATAAAAGTATGTGTAAGTGTATGTAAGTACGTATACATGCATCTAAGTATGTGTAAGTGCGTGTAAGTGCGTGTAAGTACGTGTAAGTGCGTGTAAGTGCGTATAAGTGCGTTTAAGTATGTGTAAGTGCGTCTAAGTACGTGTTAGTGCGCGTGAGTGCATGTAAGAGCATGTAAGTGCATGTAAGTGCGTGTAAGTGCGGTTTAAGTTCGTGCAAGTGAGTGTAAGTGCGTGTAGGTACGTGTAAGTTTGTGTAAGTGTGTGTAAGTCTGTGTAAGTGCTAAAAGTGCGTGTAAGTGCGTATACGTGCATGTAAGTGCATGTAAGTACTAGTAAGTATGTATAAGTGCGTGTAAGTGCGTGTAAGTGTGTGTAAGTCTGTGTAAGTGCTAAAAGTGCGTGTAAGTGCGTATACGTGCATGTAAGTGCATGTAAGTACTAGTAAGTATGTATAAGTGCGTGTAAGTGCGTGTAAGTATGTGTAAATGTGTGTACGTGCATGTAAGTACATGTAAGTACGTGTAAGTACATGAAAGTATGTGTTAGTGCAAGTAAGTGCGTGTTAGTACGTGTAAGTACGTGTAAGTACGTGTAAGTTCATGTAGGTGCGTGTAAGTGCGTGTAAGTGCGTGTAAGTATGTATAAGTGTGTAAGTGCGTATAAGTGCGGTTTAAGTTTGTCTAAGTGCGTGTAAGTGCATGTAAGTGCGTGTAAGTGCGTGTAAGTATGTATAAGTGTGTAAGTGCGTATAAGTGCGGTTTAAGTTTGTCTAAGTGCGTGTAAGTGCATGTAACTGCGTATAAGTGCGTATAAGTGCGTGTAAATGTGTGTTAGTGCGTATAAGTGCGTGTGAGTGTAGTTAAGTGGATGTAATTTAGTGTAAATTTGTTTAAGTGTGTGTAAGTGTGTATAAGTGTATGTAAGTGTGTGTAAGTGCGTGTAAGTGCGTGTAAGTGCGTGTAAGTGCATGTAAGTGTGTGTAAGTGTGTGTAAGTGTATGTAAGTGCGTGTAAGTGCGTGTAAGTACGTGTAAGTACGTGTTAGTGCATATAAGTGAATATAAGTGCGTGCAAGTGCGTGTAAGTGTGGTTTAAGTGCGTGTAGTTTTGTGTAAGTGCGTGTAAGTGCGTGTAAGTGCGTGTAAGTGCGAGTAAGTACGTACAAGTGCGTGTAAGTGCATATCAGTGCGTGTAAGTATGTGTAAGTGCGTGTAAGTGTGTGTAAGTACGTGTAAGTACGGTTTACGTTCATGTAAGTATGTGTAAGTGCATGTAAGTGCGTGTAAGTGTGTGTAAGTGTATGTAAGTGTGGTTTAAGTGCGTGTAATCTTGTGTACGTTCGTGTAAGTGCATGTAAGTGCGTGTAAGTGTGTGTAAGTGTGTGTAAGTGCGTGTAAGTACGTGTAAGTGTGTGTAAGAACGTGTAAGTGTGTGTAAGTGGGTGTAAGTGCGTGTAGGTGCGTGTAATTTTGTGTAAGTGCGTGGAAGTATGTGTTAGTAAGTGTAAGTGCGTGTATGTGTGTGTAAGTACGTGTAAGTGCGTGTAAGTGTGTGTAAGTGGGTGTAAGTGCGTCTAAGTGCATGTACGTTCGTGCAAGTGCGTGTAAGTGTGTGTAAGTTTGTGTTAGTACGTGTAAGTGCGTGTAAGTACGTGTAAGTGCGTGTAAGTGCGTGTAAGTGTGTGTAAATGCGTGCAAGTGTGTATAAGTGCGTCGAAGTGCATGTAAGTGTGTATAAGTACGTGTAAGTGTGTGTAAGTGCGTGTAAGTGCGTGTGACTGCGTGTGAGTATGTGTAAGTGTGTGTAAGTTCGTGTAAGTATGTGTAAGTGCATGTAAGTACGTGTAAGTGTGTGTAAGTGCGTTTAAGTACATGTAAGTGCATGTAAGTACATAAAAGTGCATGTAAGTGTGTATAAGTGTGTGTATGTGTGTGTAAGTGTGTGTAAGTATGTGTAAGTGTGTGTTAGTGCATATGAGTGCATGTAAGAGCGTGTAAGTGCATATAAGTACGTGTTAGTGCGGTTTAAGTTCGTGTAAGTGAGTGTAAGTGCGTGTAAGTATGTGTAAGTTCGTGTAAGTACATGTAAGTGCGTGTAAGTGCTAAAAGTGCGTGTAAGTGTGTGTAAGTGTGTGTAAATGTGTGTAAGTGCGTGTAAGTGCAGTGTAAGTTTGTGTAAGTGCGTATAAGTCCGTGTAAGTACGTGTAAGTATGTGTAGGTATGTGTAAGTGCGTGTAAGTGCGTGTAAGTACGTGTATGTATGTGTAAGTGCGTGTAAGTTTGTGTAAGTGTGTGTAAGTGCGTGTAAGTGCGTGTATGTACGTGTAAGTACTTGTAAGTATGTGTAAGTGCAGGTAAGTGCGTGTAAGTACGTGTAAGTATGTATAAGTATGTATACATTTGTGTAAGTGCGTGTAAGTGCGTGTAAGTGCGTGTAAGTGTGTGTATGTGCATGTAAGTACGGTTTACGTTTGTGGAAGTGCGTGTAAGTGCATGTAATTGCGTGTAAGTACATGTAAGTGCGTATAAGTGCATGTAAGTACGTGTAAGTGCGTGCAAGTGTGTGTAAGTGCATGTAAGTGCGTGTAAGTGTGTGTAAGTGCATGTCAGTGCGTGTAAGTGCATGTAAGTGCAGGTAAGTGTATGTAAGTACATATAAGTACGTATAAGTGCGTGTAAGTACGTATAAGTACGTGTAAGTGCGTGTAAGTACATGTAAGTGTGTGTAAGTGTATGTAAGTGCGTGTAAGTGTGTGTATGTGCATGTAAGTACGGTTTACGTTTGTGGAAGTGCGTGTAAGTGCATGTAATTGCGTGTAAGTACATGTAAGTGCGTATAAGTGCATGTAAGTACGTGTAAGTGCGTGCAAGTGCAGTTTTAGTGGGTGTTATTTTGTCTGAGTTCGTGTAAGTGCATGTAAGTGCAGGTAAGTGTATGTAAGTACATATAAGTACGTATAAGTGCGTGTAAGTGCGTGTAAGTGCGGGTAAGTGCGTGTAAGTATGTATAAGTGCCTATAAGTGTGTGTAAGTGCGTGTAAGTACGTGTAAGTGCGTGTAAGTATCTGTTAGTGTGTGGAGGTGCGTGTAAGTGTGTGCAAGTGCGTGTAAGTGTGGTTTAAGTGCATGTAAGTTTGTATTAGTGCGTGTAAGTACGTGTAAGTTTGTGTAAGTGCGTGTAAGTGCGTGTAAGTGTGTGTAAGTACGTGTAAGTGCGTGTTAGTGTGTGTTAGTATGTGTAAGTGTGTGTTAGTGCGTGTAAGTGTGTTTAAGTGCGTGTTAGTGTGTGTAAGTGCGTGCAAGTGTGTGTAAGTGCATGTCAGTGCGTGTAAGTGCATGTAAGTACATATAAGTGCGTGTAAGTGCGTGTAAGTATGTGTAAGTATGTGTAAGTGCGTGTAAGTACATGTAAGTGTGTGTAAGTGCGTGTAAGTACATGTAATTGTGTGTAAGTGTGTGTAAGTGCATGTAAGTGCGTGTAAGTGCGTGTAAGTGCGGTTTAAGTTTGTGTAAGTTGGTGTAAGTGTATGTAACTGCATGTAAGTGCGTGTAAGTGCGTGTAAGTACGTATAAGTGCATATAAGTGTGTGTAAGTGCGTGTGAGTGCAGTTTAAGTGGGTGTAAATTTGTGTATGTTCGTGTAAGTACATGTAAGTGTGTGTAAGTACGTGTAAGTACATGTAAGTGTGTGTAAATGTGTGTAAGTACGTGTAAGTAAGTGTAAGTGCGTGTAAGTGCCTGTTAGTGCGTGTAAGTACGAGTAAGTGCTTTCAAGTGGATATAAGTGTGATTTAGTGCGTGTAAGTTTGTGTAAGTGTGTTTAAGTGCATGTAAGTTTGCGTAAGTGTGTGTAAGTACGTGTAAGTGTGCATAAGTGTGTGTAAGCGTGTGTTTGTACGAGTAAGTGTGTGTTAGTGCGTGTAAGTGTGTGCAAAAGTGTGTAAGTACGTGTAAGTGCGTGCAAGTGCATGTAAGTGCATGTAAGTGCATGTAAGTGCGTGTAAGTGTGTGTAACTGCGTGTAAGTGCGTGTAAGTGTGAGTAAGGAAGTAGAACTACGTGTAAATGCATGTAAGTGCGTGTAAGTGTGTGTAACTGCATGTAAGTACGTGTAAGTGCCTGTAAGTGCGTGTAAGTAAGTGTAAGTGTGTGCAAGTGGGTGTAAGTGTATGTGACTGCGTGTAAGTATGTGTACGAGTGTGTAAGTACGTGTAAGTGTGTGTAAGTGCGTGTAAGTACATGTAAGTACGTGTAAGTGTGTGTAAGTGCGTGTAAGCAGCCAAGGCCCCTTGTAGGCAGCCAGGGCGCGGGGGCTCATGGGGATGTTCTTCCATGGAGCATCGCTGACTCCTTGTGGGGTTATTTCTCTACTGCCCGTCTGTTGTGATCTTAACTGCTGCTGTTGTGGTTGCTCCTGTTGTTTCTGCGGCTCCTGTTGCTCCTGCTGCTCCCGCTGCTCCTGCTGCTCGTGCACCGCGCGTCTTCCTTCCGCGGAGACCTCTTGCACATCACAGCCGTCCGTTGGTTCCTCCGGAGGTTCCCGACTCCACACTTCCTCCTGCTCCAACACCCTGGGTCTCGCACTGCTCCAACACCTCCTCCGCGCGCCATCCCCTTGATCCCTTGCGCACCTCCAGCGGAGGGAGTTCTCCACATGTGCCGGGTATGTGCGTCTGCCAGGCCGAGGGTAGCAAAACGAACTCTGTTGTAGGGTAGCTCCGCGCACTGAACCCATCTGGCCCTTCCAGCCACACTCGTCCCGCGTCCACTACGGCCACGCGATACACCTGCCGCGCCTCTTCTGGTTCACGCCTTGCGCCGGGGAAGGGGCAGAGGTACACCAGGTTCGCTTCCTCAATCGCCTCGTGGTTGAGGCGTCGGTTGGCGACATCACATCCGCGCCAAGCTGAAACCGAGGCTCTTAGGCGTGCCTCTGCCCTCACTGCGGCGGTTTTCTGGCATCGCACCCGGTACCACTCCTGCACTTCCTTGTCCCTTGCCAACTCCCGCTCCTTCTCTGAGCCCCCTTCTTGTTGCTGCTCGGGGTCCAGTGGCAGCAGTAGTGGGGATTGCGGCATGCCAAGTGCCGCGCGCGGAGGCTGCCTGAAGAGAAGGGCATGTGGCGAGAATGTGGTGGCGCAGCTAGGGGTGATGTTGATGAAGTGGGCGGTCTTCTAGAGGGTCTCCCCCCAGTCTGTGGCCTCCGCGGTGGCCACTGCCCGCTCCAGGATCTCGTGCCGCTGCTCGACCTGGCCTTGGGATTGAGGTCGGTATCGTCCAGAATGCACATGCTGCACTCCCCACTCCGCGAGCTCTTCGCGGAACGCTCCTGCAAATTCAGTGCCGTTGTCACTGTGCACCACGCGACATCCTCCGAACTTG
>SZWC01001797.1:187809-200011 GCA_023375785.1 Penium margaritaceum | reverse complement strand
GATGAAGTGGGCGGTCTTCTAGAGGGTCTCCCCCCAGTCTGTGGCCTCCGCGGTGGCCACTGCCCGCTCCAGGATCTCGTGCCGCTGCTCGACCTGGCCTTGGGATTGAGGTCGGTATCATCCAGAATGCACATGCTGCACTCCCCACTCCGCGAGCTCTTCGCGGAACGCTCCTGCAAATTCAGTGCCGTTGTCACTGTGCACCACGCGACATCCTCCGAACTTGTAGAACACCTCTTCCCTGATAAAGCGTGCCGCACGCTCCGAGGATTTGTCGGGAACAGCCCGGACCCACATGTATTTGGTGAAATGATCCACCGCTGCAATCCAGTACCGCTCTCCTTGGGCGCGGTGAGGGTGAGGTCCGTGGAAGTCAATGATGATACGGTCCAACGGCTCGCCAATGGGGGAGGGTAAGAAGAGCGGCATGTCCCGCGGTGTTATCTTGCGGTGGCGTTCACATGGGGCACAGTATTGTACCACGTCTTTCACCATTGCCAGGATGTTTGGTATGTGCAGGATGGGAGTGAGACGCCCATTGAGTGCCTGGACGCCAGCGTGGTGGTGCTGATGGTATGCTTCGACCACCGCTCGTTGCAAGGTGGGTGGGGGCACCCAGAGGACCTGTGGCTTAGTCCGCCACAGACGGCCACCTTCCTACGCGTACTGTTTGCAGGTATGGACGAGATCGTCCTTCTTCCTCCTGTCATATTCTACCCCCATCCGCGCCCCCAGGTCCTTGTACACCTTCTCCGCCTCCTCCTTCTGCTGTTCCTTGGTTGTGGCGCGGAGCACGATGTGCGCGGCTTGCCAGATCCTCCAGTCCTGCGTCTCGGCGGGCTTCTCCTTCACCACCTTTCCCGCGGAGGCTTCTCCCTTCTTCTTCTTCTTCTCCTTTTCCAGCACTAGCAGCCCCTGGGCCCGCCTCGCGTCTTGTTCCACCTTCATCGTCTGCAGACGCCGGTGGTTTTTCTCGTCATAGACGGGGGGCTCCCTGTCCCAGCTGTTCGGGACGGGAAAGATGCGCAGAATCCCCACCGCGCGGAGTTCCCCTTTGTCCCATTGGCTTCGCAGCGTTGTTTCGGGCACTGCTCCATGCCGTCGACCTCGTGCTCTGCGGACCTCACCTGCCTCTGGTTCTGCCTTCTGTTCTGATGCTACCTCGGGGAGTCGCAGCAGGCCCCGTCCCTTCATCATTGGCTGGTCCTCGTCAGGTGATGGTGACTTGCTGAGTTTGGAAATCACTACTCCACCTGCCTTCCGCTTCACCGCCGTCACCGTGGCACCTTCTTCAATCCACTGCTTGTATTGTGGTGTAGCGCCTGCGCTCCCCAGGAGGGGTTGAAGTTGAGCCGGGACCGATCCAGCCGGCAGTGGTACATTGCGGGATACTGCCAGGAGCAGCTCCATTGCTTGGGCGACGCTCCGCTGGACTTGTGCGAGCTGCTCCGGGTCAACAGCCTGACCCATTCCCGGGGTGGGACGGGCTTGTTTACTGCGTTTGGCGGGGGTGATGGTCGTGGAGCTGTCCTCAATGNCGGAAATCACTACTCCACCTGCCTTCCGCTTCACCGCCGTCACCGTGGCACCTTCTTCAATCCCCTGCTTGTGTTGTGGTGTAGCGCCTGCGCTCCCCAGGAGGGGTTGAAGTTGAGCCGGGACCGATCCAGCCGGCAGTGGTACATTGCGGGATACTGCCAGGAGCAGCTCCATTGCTTGGGCGACGCTCCGCTGGACTTGTGCGAGCTGCTCCGGGTCAACAGCCTGACCCATTCCCGGGGTGGGACGGGCTTGTTTACTGCGTTTGGCGGGGGTGATGGTCGTGGAGCTATCCTCAATGGTCCGCTTCCCTTTTTCCTGCGGTGGGATGATGGTGTAGTCTTTGCTGATGGCGTCTGTTTCTTCGTAGCGGAGTCTTTTTGTGGCTCGGCCTCTCGGCCGACTGATGCCGCGTGAACTGGGACCGCCTGCTCTCGGGGAGCCGCGGCTGCTGTAGCTCTCCTGGCTGCACGCTGGAGCTTGGCTCTTCTGTCAAGCAGAGCCGGGGATAGAGTCAGTTGTGGGGTGTTCTTCCGCGCTCCTCTTCTGGCCGCCGCCGCCTTGGCAGATACGTCTTGGGCTTGACCCCCGTTTTCCCCTTGTGCCTCATCCTGTCGCTCTGTTGCCTGTGCCCCTGCTGCTTGTTTTGCCACGGTCGCCGCCTCCCTTGCATCTGCCGCCTCTGCCCGCGGAGCGGTTTTTGCCTCTTGTCCTATTGGGTCTTCCACCCCGGCTTCGCGTTCCGCGGCCGCAACTACGGCTTCCACCACAGCTTCTACCTCTTGCGCCGCCTTCTGCTCTGCTGCAGCTTCTTCCTTCCTCCTTCGTTCCTCTGTCATCTCATGCCAGAGTGCCCGCAGCCGCTCCCTCATGCTTGTGAGCTCGGAGGAGTCGTGGAGATACTCTTGCGCCTCTTCAGTTTCACTGTGGGTGCGGCTCTTTTCCTCGCGACACACATTGACTGCCTCACGGGCCGAGTGACGTACTGCCTCTTCTGTCAGTGCTGTGCGGGTTCCCTGAAGGGCTTTCCATAACCCCTCCGCCACCTCGGTCATGGCCCGTTGGCGCGTGGCGTTGTCTTGAGTCAGCTGCCAGGCGTTGGCGATAGCGGTGAACCAATGGTCATGCTGCTGCCCCGCCGCGGAGATGGCTGCCAGTTCTGCCACGGTGTACTGCAGTCCCCACCTGCGGGAGGTGAGCCCGAATAGGTAGCCCCATCTTCAGAGTTCTGCTGTCGCCTTGCGGTCCGGTACTTCCATTGTTCCTGCCGGCATGCGGGCGGCGTGGTATACCGTGAGTGCCCGGGCGCGCTCCTGGAGTAGATGTACATAGCAGCGTGTGGGATCCGCGGCCTGGTCATGGCGGACCAGGAGCCACCATTCGCGGGCAGCATCCACATTATGGTCAGGTTGTACCGTGTCCAAGAGCGTTGCCACACCCGCCATGGCCTGCGCTGGACGAAGGTTGAGGAGGTCCCGGAGCACCAAAAGGAGACGCTCGGCCCCCGCTGTCTCCAGTAACTGTACTTGTCTTGCTCGCGGCCCCAAGGTGAGGGCGGTCTTGGCCGCTCCCTTCAGTGCCACTTGCTAGGCGGGGTTGAAGGAGTCCCCCAAGCTTGCGCGGACTGCCTCCGGGAGCTCGTCGAGTAGGTGGATGATCACGCTGCTTACTACATCCAGCAGGTAATCAGTTTTGGGATGATCTCCACTGTCCCCAGAGCTTTCCTCCAGACGTATCTGTGCGCCCTCCATGATTGTGCCGGCACTGAGCAAGGGGCGTAGGGTTCCACGTGAGGCCGGTGGAGAGGAGTGCGCGGTTGGTACAGATGGGCCGGACGGTGGCGGTGCTCCCGCAAGTGTCATCACCACCGGGGATGCAGCAGGGCGAGATGGCGGAGGCGTACTGGGTGACGCTGCCGCTATTCATGCGGTAAGGCTTGGTGCCATGGGTGCCCCAGGGGATGCTGCTACGTTTGTTGCCGCAGAATGGCCCGGTACCGGAGGGCCTCCGGGTAATGTTGCTGCTTCGAATGCCGCTGAGGCTTCCGGTGCCGCGAGGGGACCGGGTGCCGGCGGGGCTTCAGATGTCGCCGCCTCTGCTGTTGCCGCAGGAGTTGGGGCCGAAGGGGCTCCAGGTGATGCTACTGCTGCCACGGACGGGCCTGATACTAGAGGTGCTCATGGGGTTGCTTCAGATGCTGCTACCGCTGGTGACGCGGATCGTCTTGTACCAGCTGTTACACGGCCCGCGGGCTGTCGTCGGAAGGTCCGTCTCGTGACACGCTCACCCCCCCTCCCCCTGTTTGAGGGCGCGGACCCCGCGCCAGAAGGGCGAGCCATTGCGGATGCTGTGCCGCGGGTGTTGCTGGAATTGCGAGTAACGCGACGGGTGAACTGAGTGCCAGAAGCGAGCGGCGTGAGGACCATGGGAGAAAGGACGGAGAGTGGTCGAGCCGAAGTGAAGAGCGGGGTGAACGATCGAATAACGGCAGCAGAAATGAGATTGAGAATGCTCGCTCCGAGCAATATATCCGCCTGGCGCGGCGCGAGCCAGTCGGCTGCCAGGAGCATGTCATATGTGCGGACGTCACACACCTGCACGGTGTGCGGTGCATGCACGTTGGCCACCTAGATGGGCAGGGCCTCGATTTGTCCGATGGGTGCATCGATGGCGCCGGTGGAGATGGAGAATCGGAGTCAAGTGGGCACAATGAGGTGGTCGAGACGCAGGGTGCGGGCCATCCGCAGCATGATGGTAGTATGGGTGGCGCCGGTGTCCACGATGGCCACGAATTTACGGCTACCCACCCAGACATAACACCATGCCTCGTGGATTTTGGCCGGCGTTGGTGGACCGGTGGTCAGCGGTGCGGGGGCCCATGTGTATGGTGTTTGGCAGGCATCCTCCCGAATGCGGGAGTGTGTTGTGACGATTGCATGGGCTACCATGCAGACACCTGTGTCGCGAGTGAGGGTGCAAGAGAGGCGGATGCCGACGGGGGAGAGGGAGGGGTTGTAGGAGGAGAAGAGTGCCTACAGTCGCTCCGCAGATGCGAGGGAATGAAGAAGGAAGTCGACCAAGGAGAGGGAGTGCCGTGTATCGAGAAGAGGGGAGGCCGTGGATGGAGGGGTCATTGGAGAAGAAGCGATGGCCACCGTTGCGGTTGTGGGAGACCTGCGGTATGATGGCCGAGAGGGGCGAGAGGGAATGTGTGCTGCAACGTCCTCCAATGTCCAGCCGCGGATGGTAGGGTTGAAGCGGCGGGCAAGCTGAAGACCGGTGGCGGCGGGGGCAGGGAAAGTCTCCGCGGTGCCTAGGCACTCTGCAGGCTCCAGTTTGGATGGGAGTTGGTATGCGACTGCGGATTCCTCCTCTGTGAATTCGCGAGCGACACCCTCCCACTGGGGCTCAGCATCCGCGGGTGGGAATGCGTCTGTGCGGAGAGACTCTTAGAGGTTGTCCTGTAGGTCCGTGGGGTGTGGCCAGTCCGTGCGTGGGAGGCGGGTGAGGGCATCTGCGTTGCGGTTAGCGAGCGCGGGCTGATACTTGATCTTCATGTTGTAACCTTGCAATAGGAGAGCCCACTTGGCCAAGATGCCCTCATGATTTTGCGTCGTGAGCAGCCACTGCAAGGCCTGATGGTCCGTCAGGACCGTGAAAGGCTTGCCATTCTTGATGTAGTCGCGGAAGTGTTGGAGGGCCCATAACACAGCCAAGCACTCACCTTTCACCGGTGGGTAGTTCCGCTCACCGTCAGTGAGGGCGCGGCTGGCATATGCAATCACCCGCTGAATCGGTTCCTGGACCGACTGTGACAGGACGGCACCAAGGCCTTCCCGCGACCAATCGGTTGTGATGGCAAAGGGAAGGTTGAAGTTAGGGAACTCCAACATGGGCGCCGAAACCAAGCGGTACGTGATTTCCGCCCAAGCAGCCGCACACTCCGGAGTCCACTCAAATGGGACGTCCTGATGGGTCAATTGCTGAAGCGGGCGGATGATGCGTGCGTGGTCGCGGACGAACTTGCGATAGAAGAGACAAATCCCAAGAAGATCTTAACTTGCCCCGCATTAGTGGGTTGTCGCCATTCCTCGACGGCGGCAATCTTCGCTGGGTCAGTTCTAACACCGTCGGCACTCATGACAAAGCCTAAGAACTCCATTTCCGCAGTACCAATGGTACACTTGGCAGCCTTGAGTTTAAGGTTTGCAGCGCGGAGTGCAGCGAAGACGGCGAAGAGGGAGGAGAAGAGGTCCTCAAAGCAGTGAGCGGCAACCATGATGTCGTCGATGTAGCAGCTCACGTTGGGAATACCGCGGAGGGTGGAATCCATGACGAGCTGGAATGTGGCGCTAGCATTACGGAGACCCAAGGGCATGCGGGTGAAAGCGTAGAGGCCTTCAGGGGTGACAAAGGCAGTTTTGACAATGGAGTCCGGGTGCATGGGGACGGCGTGGAAGGCTGCTTTGACGTCGAGTTTTGCAAACCATCCGCGCCCCTGTTGACGCTCCGGTATGTCGACGATCAGCGGCATGGGGTAGGCATCTTCCTCGGTGACGCGATTGAGGTCGCGGAAGTCGACACAGAAGCGTTTGGAGCCGTCTGGCTTTCCGACGATGACCAAGTTGGCACGCCAGGGACTGACGATGGGCACGATCACGCCTTGCGCCTTCAATTCCGCGAGACTGTCATTGATGATCTGCTCTTGATCCGGAAGGATTCGGCGGACCTTCTGCTTCAGCGCGGGAGCTGATCCAGTGTTGATGACGTGGGAGGCGCTGACTGCCCCAAGGTCTGTTGCGGACCCTGGGAAGATGTCGGCGAAAGAGTCCAGCAAGTCCCGGAAGTCCTGCTTCTGGGATTGTGAGAGACGAGGGTGAAGGATGTGGTCCCACCGCGGCGGCGGAGGTGGCAATTGCTCACGGATGGGGTAGAAGTCATCATCCTCATCCAGGGGAAGGCCTGGTCCAAATGCATGCTCGCCTTGCTGCCACAGCCCCAGAAGGTTGGCACGCACCCCTGCTTCCGCGTGTTCCGCAAAAAGTTCACGCCACTCTTCGATATGCAGCTGTTCCGCATCCAGAGCATCATCTGCCGATGTCAGGTTGCTCAGGGAACGTGCGGTGGCATCTTCCTGCGCCGCATCAGAGAGTGAGAAGATTGGAGCCTCGGTTACTGGCACCGTGACACGATCGCCGACGGTGATGAGGGCGTAGTCTTTTGTGCCCGTGGCGGATGTGAGCTGCATGACTCCTAGGGAAAACAGAAGGTTGCCGCGTCGCGGAAGGAGATAGTCCATGCCCAGGAGAACATCATAGGTCTGTGCCTGGGTCACTTGGACATCCACTGATTCATGTAGAGTGCCCACCTGCAGGGGCAAGCCTCGTACTTCGCCATCCCCGTAATCGAGCCCTCCCGCAGAGTTACTGAACAGCCGCCATGTTGGGATGACGCGGTCTGTCCATCCAATGAGGCAGAGGACGCAGAAGGCCACAGTAGTGTGGGTCGTCCCGGTGTCGGTGATGGCCAGGAACTTGCGGCCACAGATCCAGACCACACAACAGGCCACCTCGTAATGGCGGTCGTCGCGGCAGGGTGGTTCCAGGGGTTGGGGTGCCCACCCCCATTCTATTTCTTTTGTAGTTAATGCAGGTGGCATCTCTGCCACAATGCGCCGGGTGTTCTGAGTGCCATGGGGCGGAATGGTGCAGGCAAGGGAGATACCCACGGTCTGGAGGCGATGGTTGGCGTTGGTAAATTCTTCTCGGAGCCGCAGAGCCAGTTCGGGATGAAGGCGAAGGAAGTCAAAGAAGTTGACAGAGGCAATGGGGGTGGTGAAGAGTTTGTAGACCGGATCAGCGGAATCTGCTGCAGGGGTGAGAATAGGCTGAGGTGCAAGTGAGTTGGTCGCAACCGCTACCGCAGGCTTGGGATCAGGTTGGCGGCGCTTCTCTAGGGGTCGCATGGAGCGGGCCGTGATGGCCTCTTGCAGCCGGGCCTCGGCGGCTTCCGCTCGTTGACGCAGATCGTACTGCAACTGCGTAGCCTCTTGCAGATCCCACCCACGGAGCTTGATCCGACGGGCACGTGTGATGAGCTCCACTTCCTCAGGTGTTGGTGCCACCTCAGTGGTCTCGTCCTCTGCCATGGGCAAGCCCAGCTTCACGTTGTGAGCGCCGGCCGCGGGTATCTGCTGCGGATTTGGCAGAAGACCCTGACCCGCTCCTTGAGCCGCCTTGTCTTGTCCTGTGGACGGCGGGTTCAGTGGCTGTAGCTGTTGCTGTTGCTGTGGCGGATGCTGCTGCTGTTGGCCGGGCCACACCTGGTTGTAGTACTGCTGCCACTACTGGATCATGGGGTCATGGGAAGCTGGTTCAGGGCGCGGAGCTGCTTGTCTCTTACGAGGGCAGTCCCGCGCAATGTGTTCCAGGCTTTGGCACGTGTAACAGGCTTTTGGTTTCTGCTACTGCGGAGGTGGAGCGGGTGAGGATGAGGGT
The DNA here is from genome assembly GCA_023375785.1 of Penium margaritaceum. Taxonomy (NCBI): domain Eukaryota; kingdom Viridiplantae; phylum Streptophyta; class Zygnematophyceae; order Desmidiales; family Peniaceae; genus Penium; species Penium margaritaceum. The sequence goes on along the minus strand of SZWC01001797.1, from coordinate 191,975 downwards.
GCGTGGGTGTCGGCGCCCTGGTATTGTCAGGTCAACCGTTGCCTGGTCAAGATGTCTGTGGCGTCCCGCACCGCATCTTGCAAGGATGGGTAGCGGTCTGCGATCATGAGACTGTTGATCTCATCCGGAAGGGCGCGGATGAGGTTCTGCAAGAGAACCCACAGCGGCAGTCCTTCCCCTTGTGGACTCTTGGCCTCTGAGGTCCATGTTAGGAACTGGTCCAAGAATCTGCGGATGTTGTCGTCCTTGCGCATGACCTCCTTCTCAATCTTTCGCAGCGCTTCTTCCTTTGTCAGATGTTTAAAGCGTTCTATGAGGGCGTTGCCAAAGTCCTCGAAAGATGGAAAAGGTGCCCGTGCGTTGTACCAGTCCGCTGCTGCTCCCTGAAGGTGGAGTTTTGCGGTTGCGAGGCAGAGGTCGGGCGGCATCTGGCCGATGCTATCATAGAGGGTGATTTGTTTGAGCCAGACCTAGGGGTCTTCCTCAGGGGCACCTTTGAAAGAATCCAGGTGGGGAATGTTGGCAGGCTCGGAATGGATGTACTGCAGCTGCGAGACGGTGCTGCGGTTAGTCGTCAATGCATTCACAGCATGTGGCGGGGGGAGGGCGGTAGGTGGAGCTGCGGAATATCCATTTGTATGGATCGGCATCTAGAGCTGCCCCGCGGGCATGGGAAGACCTGCTTGCGTGGGAGGGAGAGGCATGTACCACGAAGAGGGAGCGGTTGTGAAGGTGGTGTAGGGTGTGGAGAAGAATGTCATCCCAGGCGGCGGCATCGGGGTTCCCTGCACCGGTGGTACCGCTGTCTGCAATATCCAGTACATCGGAGCGGGTGGGACCGCAGCCGCGGTATCGAGAGGAGCTGCAATTCCAGCGCTAGTGGTTGGGTGCGGATTCCCTTGCAGCTGCTGTGGGGGCAGGTACAAATAGCTCTGTGCAGTTTGTTGTGGTGTCGGCAGCGAGGCCTGGGGAGGTGCCCCAACTGGCATTGTTCTCACCGGCTGTTGGTGGTGGAGCTGCTAGTAGGTGGGCATGTGTGGCTGCGGGGTCATGTTGGGCGCGATCGTCTGCGGCACCATTCCCACTGGCATCGGACCCATCTGCTGCTGTGTCTGGGTCGTCCACAGGGCTGGCACGGCCGCAGGGGGTCGCGTTATAGCTATCAGCTGTGTCCCACCTCCAGTCGCTTGCTGCTGCTGACTCGTTGGTTGGGTCCCAGTCAGCAGAGGCTGGACCGTGTTCCCTTGGTAGTTGACTCCGCTGCCGGGCTGAGGCATCTGCTGTGGCGGCTGCGGGACTGCGGAGGGCCCTGCCATCATCCCCACTTGCATCGTGTGCTGCGGTGGCACATGCGCTGGCTGCTGTGGTCCCGCCGTGGGCGGTTGCGATATGGCCGCCGCCTGCATGGTGCCCATCATCATCTGCTGCTGTGGTGGTGTACTTGGCGCAGGTGGCTGCGAGGATGCCCCGGTTGGCAAGGTGATCGGATTTGGCTGTGATGCGGGGAGCTGTTGTGTCGTACTCGCCTGTCCACCCCCGTGTGCTGCTGCTGCAGATAACTCAGTGGCTCGACCACTCCGATTGCTTGGAGCTGCGCGGCCGCTTCCGCCGCGGTTGCTCCCATGGTCAAGAGCGTCTGGCCCATGGTAAGTTGGTTCACTGGTGGTTGCGCATCTCCTGATGCCTGCACAAACATAGGCATCCCCATCTGCATGCCTCCTGTAGGTTGTGCGGATACGACCATCTGCTTCTGCTGTAGTCCGGGCACAGGTGGTTCCGCGGTCAGGGCGCCGGTGATTGCCCCGGCCGGCTGCCGCGGCGGGTTCGTGTCCTGAGGCATCCCAAGGGCGGGGTTTAGGAGTCCCATCCTGTGCTGCTGCGCCAACATCCATTGCTCGTCTGGTGGTGGTACTTTGGGGATCCCTGAATCCTCGGGACTCAGCGGTAAGGGTTGCGGGTGTGCTGACGGGGGCACGTGCTGCACCTCTGTTCCGCCAGGGACCTGCTGCTGCTGCCCACCCCGACGCCGATACACCAGTCCGCGGTAGACCTCGAGCTCTCCACCACCGGAGGATTCCTGCAGGGAAGGTGGCGCATCGGAGAACCACTGCGCCCCAAGTGGCGCATTTGGCTGGCCCCCCTGGCCCTTTTGATGCTGGGCCGACCCATGGCTGTCAGAACTGTGGACACTCTCCACCTCCACGTGTTCGGCCAGCGCATCCATAATGCGGCGCCAGTGCAGCTTTAAGTGCATGTAAGTATGAGTAAGTGTGTGTAAGGTGGTGTAAGAGCGTGTGAGAGCGTATAAGTATGTGTAAGTGCGTGTAAGTACATGTAAGTATTTGTAAGTGCGTGTAAGTACGTGTAAGAACGTGTAAGTACATGTACGTTTGTGTAAGTGTGTGTAAGTGCGTGTAAGTGCATGTAAGTACGTGTAAGTGCGTGTAAGTATGTGTACGTGCAAGAAATGCTGTGTACGTATGTGTAAGTGCATTTAAGTACGTATAACTGCGTGTACGTACGTGTAAGTGCGTGTAAGTGCATGTAAGTGCGTGAAAGTACGTGTAAGTTTGTGTAAGTGCGTGTAAGTTCCTGTAAGTGCGTGTAAGTGCATTTAAGTACGTGTAAGTGTGTGTAAGTGTGTGTTAGTGCGTGTAAGTGCGTGTAAGTGCGTGTAAGTACGGATAAGTACGTGTAAGTACAAGTATGTGCGTGTAAGTACGTGTAAGTGCCTATAAGCACGTGTAAGTGCATGTAAGTGTGTGTAAGTGCGTGTAAGTGCGTGTAAGTATGTGTAAGTGCGTATAAGTGCGTGTAAGTACCGTAAGTACGTGTAAGTGCGTGTAAGTACATATACGTTGGTGTAAGTGCATGTAAGTGCGTGTAAGTGCGTATTAGTACGTGTAAGTACGTGTAAGTTTATGCAAGTGAATGTAAGTTCGTGTAAGTGCGTGTAAGTGCGTATAAGTATGTGTAAGTACGTGTAAGTACGTGTAAGTGCGTGTAAGTGTGTGTACGTGTGTATAAGTGCGTGTAAGTGCATGTAAGTACGTGTAAGTGCGTGTAAGTGTGTGTTAGTGCATGTAAGTGCATGTAAGTGTGTGTAAGTGCGTGTAAGTGCGTGTTAGTGCGTGTGAGTGCGTGTAAGAGCGTGTAAGTGCATGTAAGTACGTATAAGTGCGGTTTAAGTTCGTGTAAGTGAGTGTTAGTGTGTGTAAGTATGTGTACGTTCGTGTAAGTACGTGTAAGTGTGTGTAAGTGCTAAAAGTGCGTGTAAGTGTGTGTAAGTGCGTGTAAGTACGTGTAAGTGCGTGTAAGTGCAGTTTAAGTCCGTGTAAGTGCGTATAAGTGCGTGTAAGTGCGTTTAAGTATGTGTAAGTGTGTGTAAGTGCGTGTAAGTGCGTGTAAGTATGTGTAAGCTATGCTGACCACCCTACTAAGTGATCGATGATCGATCTCTATCTCTTGGAGCAAGTGATCGACGACCGACGATCGATGAGGACAGAAAGTGCTCAGAATGGGCTAAAACTGGGTAGTCGCCTACTTTCATCCATGGCATATCCACTCCCACACTAAATCCTCACTTTTATGCATCTTATGAATAAGGGTCATCAAACTCTTATCCACACATGTAGCATAGGTAGAGTGTCTACATTGCGGACCCGGGTTCATTAGCTAAGTTGTCTGGGTGTGTCCCCAGCCCAACCATATGGTAGGCCGAAAACAAAAAGGTGCTGGGGCAGTCCTGATCACGACCAAAGAACAAAACAAAATTGAAAGTCGCAGTAGCTGCCTCCGGATATGGCGCATGACTGCCTCCGCGTCATTTCAGACGCGCAGGCAGTCCTCCTCGCCTATCTGGAGGCAGGAGCCACCTGCACCTCTTGACGCGCAGGCCACATCGCCTGCGGGTCAAGAGGTGCCCGTTTCCGTTCTCAGGCCGTCAACCGCCTTATCATCCGCAAGAAAAATCCCCCATCCCCCCCAGCCGCCGGTTTGCATCGCAAACTGACGGGTTTGGGGAGGGGGGGGGGTGATTGCGTTCAGAGAGCATGGGTCCCACCCCTCCCGCCAGCTCCTCCGGAACCCACCACATCGTCGTTTGCGTTCAATGGACGTTGGCGTGGACCCCCCTCCCCACCCCCCTCCGCCACACTTCGCCGCGC